>CM033641.1:257774291-257961489 GCA_019512145.1 Engystomops pustulosus | reverse complement strand
TCTACTATGACTTGGCTGTGTTTATCATCCCTGTACTGTGACATCACGGTGTTTATTGTCCCTGTACCGTGACATCAGTAGCCCACATTTATAAAAGCGTTTGCACCAGTTTTCTGACTATGAACTGAAAAGAACGTGTAAACTGACAAGACAGAAGAAATGTGCGCCTAAAGGGCGTGTTAGTGTTCAGTCGGAGTTTGTGCCACATTTATCACTGACGCGGCCCACAAATCTATCTGTACCACAATTCTGCATTTTGAACAAAGCGAACCAAAAAATGGTGCACACTTCCAGAGCAGTTTAGCGGGCGCCAGATTAATGAAGACTGTGCACCAGTTTTGATTAACCTGGTGCACTCTTTGTACTCTGACATTGCTATGCTTATTACTGTGTTTCCCGTCCCTGTATTGTGACATCACTGTGTTTCTCGTCACCTATACTGTGACATCACTATGTTTCCCGTCCCTGTACTGTGACATCACTGTTTCCCGTCCCTGTACTGTGACATCACTGTGTTTCCCGTCCCTGTACTGTGACATCACTGTGTTTCTCGTCACCTATACTGTGACATCACTGTGTTTCCCTTCCCTGTACTGTGACATCACTGTGTTTCTCGTCCCTGTACTGTGACATCACTGTTTCTCGTCACCTATACTGTGACATCACTGTTTCTCGTCACCTATACTGTGACATCACTGTGTTTCTCGTCACCTATACTGTGACATCACTGTTTTTCCCTTCCCTGTACTGTGACATCACTGTGTTTCTCGTCCCTGTACTGTGACATCACTGTGTTTCTCGTCCCTGTACTGTGACATCACTGTTTCTCATCCCTTTACTGTGACATCACTGTTTCTCATCCCTTTACTGTGACATCACTGTGTTTCCTGTCCCTGTACTGTGACGTCACTGTGTTTATGCCACTGATGGACCACCAACTCCTCAGCCAGGCTAATACCAAATTGCTTGTTAAATTCATGGGTCTGGATTTTTACCTTTTTAATAACATGAATAAGAAATAACTTTGAATTGATAAATCAATATTTTGTGAGCATGTTTCCCACAGTTGAATGAATTGTGGTTGCAGATAATATTTTGTAAATGTTATGAATTTCTGATACTTCTTGCCAAGATTTTAAACCATGGAAAACCAACACTTCTTGTCTCTCTAGGCCCATTAATTTCTAAGCATCATCAGGTCTTCATTTTTCAAAATAGAAGGCATTATACATCCTAGGAACATCTGCCCATATATCAAGTCCCACAGCACCTATGACCCAAATTTATTTTGGCATAAAAGAGCAAATCTCTTGGAAGCCATAGACCTGTATGGCAGACCCCCACCCCTTATAGGAGCACCTATTTTAGAAATGTAGATTCTATTTTTTCTTAAATGTGGATTTTTTGTGTTGCCCTTAAATGTTTTTAAACCTCAACTTGCTCTTTACAAATTTTAAATTTTACCCCAAATACCATCCATCACCCAGAAAAATTGAGGGAGGATAGAAACGGAAAGGCAAAAAATTATAATTAATGAAAAAATGGATTACTTATTATTAATGAACTGTGTACAAGTGGTATAGGTATGACTTGTTACATTATATCAGAGCGCTATTTATTCTTAATAGTGCACATAGTGATTCAGGTATGAATTGTTATGTTATATAAAAGCACTATCCTGTGAGAAATCCTGTACAACTTTTCCATTCACTGACTGCAAGCAGTGAGGGATTGAAACACAAAGGCTCACACTTTTTAAGACTGGGTTTCTGGAGGCAATCTCAGAAAGGAATACGGTATATGATATTGTCTGAAGGTGCATGGTTCTACACCTAAAACTGTACCATTTTCAACTTGTTAGAAAACACTTTCTCACACCATAGTCACCATACACCATACTAATTTTTTACTTAATTGTCATATATTATTTTGGGAAATGTCTTTATTTATGCTAATTTTGGGGTAACTACTTACCAAGAACCTTTTACCCTCCTCCACATATTCCAACTTCTTGTACCCCTTAAAGGAAACCTACCTCTTTCGATGGTGGTTATAAGCTGCAAATGCTGTGCACCAGCTCACTGTGCGCGCGACCACTTCCTATTCAGGCGCACAAAGTGGTCATGCACACGGTGCGCAGAGCACGGATCAGCTCTGAGCTGGTGCACGGCATTTGCAGCTTAGAAGCACCATCGGAAGTAGTAGGTTTCCTTTAATATGCATCACTTGATACAGTCTACTCCAGCCCAGGGCCACTCACCTGCCTGTAAAGGCACTAGATTAGTCCTGGAATATTGGGACAACGTAAAACCACTGATTTCTCAGCAATGGATAACAGTGTCCAAAAAAATTGCTTCAATTTTCATTATGCAAACAATAACATTTATATGCAGTAGGTGCTGGACAATCCCTTTAATTTCACATGCCAGATATGTCTATATGACTCCTGTCAGGTGTATTACATACAGCACAGGACATGTTTAATATTTCAATAGTTATGACAAAAAAAAGAAAATAAGGACAAATTCCCTTTAACATTAATATTTTCTTTTTTTGGGGGACATTTACGAAGGGTCGGCCTTTGCACTTTTTTCGTGGATTGCACAGCTCAGACAGGTATTTTACAGGTGTCTGCGCTTGGATTGTGTGGCATGCGATTGTTTATTGGCACAGCGGCGCCGGAGTCCATGCAACACGAATTAGGGACGTGTTATCACTGGACAATGCACTTTTGGTGAACTCCGTGGACAGGGTAAGTAAATGTGCCCCAATGTGTCTATTTCATGTCTTTATGAGACAATTGGTCTCATGCAGAATGCATAATTTTTAAGCCTTCACAACTTGCACCTGTTTGTACTTCTATTAAAGGTCACAGGGTTACTAATATATTTCTTCATTACAGATCCATCCTCAGTTCATGTTTTCTTGTTCTATTAGGTCAGCATTACAGATTCAGATCTCATCCTATAGACATTGAAATAACATCTCCAACATGTCATGAACAGGGTTTGCTAAGGGTACTATGGAAAAAAACATCATAGCTTTAATTCTGTGTCCTCTAAGTTATTTGGAAAATGCAATTTAGGTCTTACGGTTCTAAGTATAGTAATACCTCCATACCCACCTTTGCGATTATAATAACCTCCGACTTTCTTCAATTGTATTGAAATGGATGTTCCCTACAGCGTTGTATAAAATAAATTACTGTGCCAGCACTCCACACAAAGCATGCTAGCCACAATAGCCTGCTACAATTCTGCTGCTAAAATAAGCATCTTAACATTTAAGAGAAATCGGAAAATATGTATAAGAGTATATCATCTCAGATGCAGAATTTAATTTAATTAAAGATGCTTTTACAGAAAAATGTAAATATCATTTAATGGACATCTACCATCAGTTTAGTGATGGTAGAAGTGCCCTAGTATCCTGCGATCAGGAAAGTACGGAGTTATAAAAGGTATGCAAATTAGCCTGGGGTTCTCAAGCTATGTCACCGATACCCAACACCTCTAGGGAGCTTAATATTTTAATAAAGGCACACACCCGGTAGTGCTAGCAGTCCCAACTGCAACATCCCCCACCGGGGCCTAGCCCTTGAGGTGAGGCCTGGAGTCAGCCGGGGCCCGCGGTACCGGAGTGGCTGGCGGTTGCGGCCTAAGCACGCTATTGTCACGGTGCTTGGTACGGGGGAACCGGAGGGCTGTCCTACAGCCTGGCAGGTCTCCAGCAGGGTGGTGTTGGCAAGAAATGATGAGGGAGAGGCTGCTATAGCGGATCTCCCTGGGGCAACCCCTTAATGTCCCGAGTGTGAGTCTCTGTGTGGTGGACAGGGTGCCGGTGATGAAGGCAGCCGTATTAGCAGGGACCAGACGGAGACAGAAGTTGAAGAAAACAACTTACAGTTCTTTATTTGAACCGGCAGGAACCGCAGCAACGTGCCTTTAACAGGTAGTTGGAGTGCTGAGATGTGAGTTAGAGGGAGCCTCAGGAGATAGTTCACCAGCCTGGAAGTAGAGAGCAGGCTGGGAGGCAGCTGTGTCCTGGTAGGAAGCTTCAGCTTGTCCTGTAGGGCTTCAGGTATCACCTTTAAAGGTAAGATGATACCCCTTTTCCTCACTACACTACTCTAGTCTAATACTCCACTCACCAGAGGCAGGGGCTAAGCTCTTCCTGCTCTGGTATGGGCTAGACTGAGATTTCTCACTCACTCACTGATCTCTAGGATTCTCCTAAAGTCCTCTTTCTCTCCAGAATCTGAGACCCAGAACATTCCTGGCCAGGGGGTTTTATTACCTCCCTTTGGTCAGGTGGTGGCTGCTCCTCCAATCACATCTCAGCTTACAGAGCACAGGATGTAACACATATCATTGGACAACAGCATCTTGCATCATACAAAATACTTAACCTCTGCCTTGCCAGGCAGGATTAACCACTGCAATACCACTATGTCCTATCAGGACCATGTAGTCTAAGGTGATTACATGCAGGTGGGACGTATTCGCAAACCCTCCCTCGCCATTGCATCGGCGAGGGTGTTGCACAACCATCACCTATCTATGCACTCGGGGAAATGATCTATGGTCCCATGTTGCCACTCATTATGAAAACAGGTCCTGAAGAATAACACCTGGGAACTTCAGTCCTGGCACAGGCTCAAAAATCATAAGTACTAGAGTGAACTGGGAGCTGAAGTGGGGTTATGGTAACATGATGGGGCACGTTGACTTACCCAGTCCCCGGAGTTCATGAAAGTGCATTGTCCGACGATCATGCACTGTGCCGCGATTCACTAAAATCGTGCGCCCGATATCCTGCATGTGTTGCTTCCGCACTCAGGTCTGCCGGAGTTCACCTTCTTCTTCCTTATGCATGTAAGTGCTTGATCTTGCGACACAATTTGAAAGTTAAATCCTGCGCTCAGTCTGAATCAGTCAGATCGCCCAATGGCACACCCCCCGGTTCCTGTCGCCTGAAAGCCGGTGCAGCCATGCCACAATCCCATCGTGTGCGAAACAATCCCCAGTTAAATACCTGTCCCAGTGGCGCAAATCCCGGAAACGTCAGAAAAACAACGTAAGTGCTTCCGGGGACCCTTAGTAAATAAGCCCTGATGTGTCATCATTAGTCAGGATACTTCAGATATTGAAGTAGGAGGAGGATTGGCTTACAACCCTACAAGTCATGACATGGAAACTGTAGGTATTCATTGCAGTAAGTGCATTAAAACAATTACTTTGCCATTTTCTGACCATAGAAAGCTTTTTTTCTAAAACTGGAAAATTCGTAATGAGTAATACTGGATAACAAAATGTCAAGTTATTAGCTACGGTATGTATGCTTGAAATGCTATAAAGGTAATTAGACATTGTCAAAACTTTCTAATGAGCAAAATGTCAGCTTCAGATCTTATAAGAGAACGACACCTCATCTGCCCCAGAACACTTTGTACAGAGAATATAGACATTTTTTTGATTGTTCTGATAAAGGGCATAAAAGTACAAAATATAGGATAACAGTGTAATAAAGGAGAGAATAAAGAACATTCTCACTGTATAAGTCTATTCATATAGATTTTGTTTCAGTTTTTAATGGGGGGTTTCACCTTCAAGAAATAAATGATAGGATAGGTCATTCATAGCGGATAAGTGGGAGTACAACACTTGGATACAAGCTGATCAGAATAGAGATGGAAGTAAAGCTCCAGTTTCTGTTTAGTGGCTGGTGCCTTGAACTGCATCTGCATCCGTTTACTTCAATAAATTTTTTTCCAGTTTTTCTTTCCTGTATGCCCCATATAAGTCTACGGGAAAATATAAAATACATGCCGCATGCGTGCTACATATTGTTGTGCACCGTATCCTGCTGTATATACGTGTAGTATCCAGAAAGTATCCTGGAGTGACCCTGGATTAACAGTCATAACAGTGAACGCAGTCACAAATAGTTATTTATTGTACTCACCCCATAACCAGAGCAGGTGGGTCACAAAAAAATAATAAAATGGAAACTTGATAGGACTTGTGTGTTACCTTCCAGGGTTATGGTTTTAACACAAATGAAAATGATAAAATCTCAAATACTATACATCTGCATTAAAGTGGTGGTCAATTTTAAAACCTCATGTAGGTTCCAAAATAACCTTCTTCCTGACTGGACCCAATGCGATCAAAACTACAACGTCTTGTTGGGTTCTGCTAGTAAGTCACATGTCCATACCTATAACAGCGTCTTTCTGTGAATGCATTGGTCTCACAGAGATAAGAGCTAACCTAGTTATAGTAAATAGGCAACAAGCCTACAAAGGACGGGTTGAGGGAAGACGCGCAGAGGTATCAGACCCACCATGTGCTTTCAGAACCTACCACAAGGCTTAAATATAGGTGCAAATCCCCTCAGTGGGGTACAAAACCTTAAGAACTAGATTCCATAAAATTGAAATAGTTGTATATCCACTGCAACATCAACACTTCATGTGCCACATTTATTAAGCTGTCTAAACCACTATACATATAGGGAGCTCAAAAGTCACTCTAAATAACTGAAGATAGGTCGTGTCTAATGATAAATCTATATGTTTGGTGCACAAAATGCAATATGCAAATTATAATTATGATTGGGCTCACCCTTTTTGTATCCTATGTGGATGCAGTAGATTAGAAGAGGGTCTATGTAAGTAGAAAAATCAGGTTGCTCTTCCCTTCCATTCTGGAGATACATATATTGGTGTCACATTATTAAATCAACAGGCCTGTCCATCTGCTATAATACATGCCAGATGCTCCAACAGAACAACCTCAAACTTCAATGAGCCAGCGCGGTAAGCGACAGAGCAGGCACCACCGGAAACATGTAGGAACAATCTCCCATCCACAGATGTCTAGCAATACTAGAGACCTGCGCCTGCCAACACACTATAATGGGCTCATAGACTAATATAGACTTTCTGTTTCCTGCTAAACGCAAGCAAATTCATTCTAATTGAGGGCGAAAATCCTTGCCACATCCTTGTACATGTAAATAAAAACATGTTATCTGCAGCCATGATAATATGAATGTGTACACAAGTCTAATTTCTACCCACAATGCAGATATACAAGCCTCTCCCAAGCTACCTGTCAGGCTTCTGGGGTAGTGGACCCCTTGGACCACCGAGGATGACACAAGACGTCACATGGGACCGGAATCTAAACGGTACCTGGTCTTCCCCAGAGCCCGCCGCAAAGTGGGTTGGATTTGCTGCGGTGTGGTACCATCAGGTCATTCCACAGGTGCAACTTATCCATGGTGGTAGCCAAGGTCGAGGTGCAAAGTCAGCAGGCAATCTCAATGTCAGGGACAGGCAGAAGGTCAAGACAGGTGGCAAAGGTTCAGGGTCAGAGACGGAGCAGGAGGTCAAGCTGGCAGTGGAGCAGCGAAATCAGGAACAGAGCCGGGGTCACAATGGAAGGTCAATAGACCGGAAAAAGTCACAGGTAAAAGCTTTCTCTGTGGCATATGAGCGCAAAGATCTGATGGGGAATGCTGGGAAGGGCCGGCTTTTAGCTAATTCGGCGGTGCGCTGGCCCTTTAAATTTACTAGTGCCAGCGCGCGCCCTAGGGGATGGGGACGCGGGCGCAGGGAAGCCAGGACGGGAGCAGGAGCATGGAGAGGTAAGTGACAACAGGGAAAGCGGGCGCCACAGAGAGGGGCACATCTCGGGTCGCAGGAGCAACCGTGACACTACCAATCAAACGTTGGATTGCAAACCAAGCACACATACATGCTGGTGTGTCACCCCTCTGGCAGGATCTGCTCTTGTTTTCGTTTTTTTATGCCCTCGTTTCTACAAAAAAAGGCCTTCAAATATAATTGACAGAGAACATTTGCATCATTTTAAAGTTTTTTCTAATTTTTAAAAAAGGCATAAGAGAGATAAAAGGAGGTGAGGATCCTAAAAGAACGGGCATGCACCAGCAAGTAAGGGCGCTTGGTTTACAGTCCTTGGTCTTGGTGGTAGATTTCCTTTAAGGCTTAGGTCACATGATTGTGTGCTGCACCTGGACCTGAAACTAGGGGAAGTTCCCCCCAGGTGGAGATGGGAAGGGTTGAGCGCCCCTCAGCCCTCCACCTATTCCTGGTGCAATACAGCAGAAATACTATCCCTTGTGGTGCTGCCTCCTGTGATTATGCACAATGTCTATGGAGGTTCCCTAAGGGATTTTTACTGTTCTCCATCCTGTGGCAACTGAGGCCACTCATTGGCTTCAGTGGTAATGTGAGCGAAGACACTTCTGGCCCAGCTATGGAAGGAACCAGAGGGCCACGCTGCAGTGACGGGTGGTCAGTATGAGGGAAGAACGGCTTATACCACTTATATGCCCATGCAAAGTTGTGCTGAGGCATCATGGGATTAAAAACTAGCAAAGGAAAAATAAAAGACTAAGATGACTTGGCAAGCTCTGTGCAGCGCTGTTTAATTGGTGTGCACTTTATAAATAAAGGAATTATTATTATTATTATTATTATGGAGTCTAATCTGGCTTAACTACAGCTTTACTTAACTTCGCTTTCAGTGTCCATACTGTGGTTCACGTCGGAGCCATTCCCCATTTTTCACAGGGGCACGGAAGTGCCATTCTGGCAACTTCCGAGTGGCCTAGCATGGCCACCAGTCTCCTGTTGGTACACTGGACAGGCTGGCGTGCCAGAAGTTTCTGGAGCAGAGCTTCTGTGCCCCGACGGACGGCAGCACGGAGCACCAAGAGCGAAAAAGAAGGGGAGTTAAGCTTCATTTTTTTTTAAAAAAGCCCCCAGCATGGCTGCTAAAATTTTATAACAGTCGAACAACCCATTTAAAGAACCAATTTAATGTGAAACACACATTTGTGTGTGTGGTTTTTGGGTTGTGGGGGCAGTTATAATATGTGTTTCCATTCTCATCTGTATACAAAGACCAACTCTAGATTACAGAAGGAATTAAACATTATTTTGTAGTATTAAATGTGCGTCATTGCTTTTTCCCCCTTAAAAACCCTTTAAGAAAGTGATGTCCTACATTCTCACTTCTCTGTAGGCCACACGACCATTGACTACAATCCACCGGCCATACAACCAGCTGACTTGATGTCATCTTCCAGAGATGTTGTAATTATCAAGAATTAGCAAAAATATACAGTCATTTCTAATGCACTTATTGTGAAATATAATAATTATGTAAGATTACAGACTACCAGAAAGAATTGCCTATCCAATTACAAGCTTATTACAAAGAACGGTGTATAATTTAGCATCGTCTTCAGGGTGATGTGCTATTCATTGTTACAGTGAACATGTGGTTATATGTTTTATTAAACCCTGATCCTCCTATATCCCTGTTGTATCATTGGAAAAACAGCAGGTTTCTGGAATAGTTTGACGTGAGATTACCTATAAATGGTCCTGACTTTTTAAGCATGGGCATGATCATCATCATTTCTGGTGTGTGCTAAAAAGGATTTTCCAGGATAAGGGGTTTTTACATATACAGGCGGTCCCCTACTTAAGAACACCCGACTTACAGACTACCACTAGTTACAAACGGACATCTGGATGTTGGTAATTTACTGTACTTTAGCCTTACACTACAATAATCAGCTGTAACAGTTATTAAATGTGCCTGTAGTTAAGATTTATTGTTAATCCTGGTTCTAATGACAACCCATCATTTTTAAAATCCAATTGTCACAGAGACCAAAAAATTTGGTTGGGGTTACACTGATAAAATATACAGTTCCGACTTACATACAAATTCAACTTATGAACAAACCTACAGACCCTATCTTGTATGTAACCCGGGGACTACCTGTACATGTTGTATAATTATCCCTGTGCTCTGGGTCAGCACGGCGCCACCCATGACTTTCAAGTCTCTGTTAATATGTAGAGGATCAGTGGTGACACAGCATGGACAGCCACACACCTGCTACAGCAGCAGTTGCAGACATGTCAACGTGACCTCACTTCTATAAACAGAGGTTGGTGGTGACAGGTCGTGGCACACTCTACTGGAGCTTATTTATTCCTTATTGCCTGGTTCTGGCTGCTGATGGTTGTATATTAGTGCTGTCATGTGATGCGCCATTTCTGGGCAGGTTACCACTCGGGATGAGACACGGCACATCACTGCCGAGGGCAATTTGTAACCTGCTGAGTATGGCTACAGTGGTGTATTACATGATTAATCCAGAAGGGGAACTGCAACTGCGGTGCTGGAATGAAGGGGTTATATTTTGTTATTCACCATATTTCAACGCTACCTCCTGTATATTAAAGGGGCTGTCCACTTTCAGAAAATAAATGATATTGTTTGCATAATGAAAAGTTATACAATTTTCTAATATACTTTCTATATCCTTTTTTTTTTTTTTTTTTTACTGTTTTCTAGATCTCTGCTTGCTGACATTCAATAGGAAAAATCATTGTTTACTTCTTTTGGACAAAGACCGGTCAACATAGGCGCACAAGCCGTGCACCTGTGTGACATCACATGACCGTGGACCGGTTTCTATCCAGAATATGTAAACAATGCAGCTGCCTGTTGAATGACGCCAGTCAGAGATCTAGTAAGATCTAGATCTACAGAAAGTAAATAGAAGCATTTTATAACTTTTCATTACACAGGGAATATCATTGATTTTCAGAAAATCAACAATCCCTTTAACCCTTTCCCTGCCAGACGTTTCGGGGAAATGTTGTCGCGTTATTGGCCAAAGCAATTTTTACTATTTTGAAATGTATAAAAAAAACCCCCACAAAATTACAGCATAAAGAATTATACTAAACCCCAAACAAACCATTTCAGAAGAAAGGAGGCCTTGGAAAACCAATATAAGAAGATTACCACAGTCACAGTGCCTGGGTCTATGAGCGAGTGTCCCTGGTTTATCATGCTGGATTTTTATGGTAGATTTTCTTTCACAGTAGAAAATTTCTAAAAAAAATTCCACCCTTTGAATTGCCCAGTTGGGTGACTGCTGCAGCCAATCACTTGCCTTGCTGCAGATATCACATGAATAGAATATGTGAGTTAAAAATTCTCTACCCAGGAGCACCAGGCGACATAACGGGTGAGTACAGGTTATTTATTTCATTTATACCGACTCATGCTCAGGCATTTACTATTGGCGCACAAGGCTGGACATGGCATCGTTTCCACTATTCTTGACAAGTAAGTGGTGGCGCGTGTTAATAAATTAGATGTTTGTAATTTTTTAAACCTCATTCAGATGAGGTGAAACACTTATGGAAATAATAATGGAGATCAACCAAAAACCAAGTATTTCTTACTTTTTCCCCGGGAGTTTTGCTATAAAATATTGTTTGAGTGATATCCAGCCTTTCTATACTATGTAGTCCTACTAGTTCTAAGTTAGTTACTACAGCAATAAAGGAATCGATTCATTACAACAAGATAATAACGCTGGGGTTTTCTAACTCAGCAAATCACAAATCAGCGAGTGACACTGAAGGTGACCCTGTGTTCTTATGCCATCTTCTCCAATACACACTGCAAAATAGCAAGTCACCTAAATGTAGGCATCGGAGCAGAATTAAAATTTCATAAGCATCCGGTTACGTTTGCGGATCCAGCACATATACAATTTTGCCAAGAAACAAAATGGATGCTATTAGTCTCCTGAGGTAAAAGTTGCACAGTGAATCATAGCGTTGTGACACGGCACATATCCCCCTGGGTAGCCCCCCGCCTTCACCTGCAGAGGTGATCCCAGACACATTGCCTAAAGATTGCATCGCACCACATGACAGGTCAGAGGCACTGAAGCCAAACCCTGTCGCCAGAAGGAGAAAGAATAAAAACACATACACATGCAAGCTGCTTAATTCCGCCTCCTGTCCGTGAACGTAGTCAATCATGCAATAACAATACCCGCAGGAGATGACTTTTTATGTGTCAGCCGGGGAGGCCACTAACCCTTCTTATACTTATTCAGACAGCCGGTGTTGCAGAAGGAACGAGCGGATGGCGACTCCCAGCAGCCTCTGCCCTTCATTCCCTCAGGAAGCTCGCGGCTGCAGCAAAATGATTCACGTTAACATTAAAGGCAATGAACAAAGTTACAAAAAAAAACAAAAATGGATCTAGAAAACAATGAAATCAAATGAATCTGTGAACATGGCCGTCTCCATCAGTGAGCTGTAAGTTGCATCGCTGCACTGAGAGCTCCTATAGCACGGAGGAGATTCCTGCCACATGCTCCTATCAATGCAGCACAGCCATAGAAGTTATCGGGAATCACCAAAGCCTCTTACCAGAATGCATCAGGGCTCACTCCAGTATCCAAGGCATCTCTTAACCCTTTCCGTGCTGGGAACAGACAAGAAGGAGCCAACCTGCACATCTGTACAGCACTGGACGAAATGGATAGCACTCACTAATGGACGACTGAAAGTGTCTGCTGCTAATAATATGCGATCTATATGTGACAAAGAGGCATCATAATGGCTCTTACAATATGTAACGATGTGTGATATTAGGAGGGCATATTTTTTCATATATTGAACCACAACAATAAGCCTTGATTATTATGATTTTGAAAACGCTGTGGAATATGTTGCCGCTACATAAACATTACTTATGATAATTTATTAATAAGTGGTTTTCTTCATGCTCTTGTTCATTTCTATATTGGGGTTGCGTTATGAGAAAAATGTATTTAAGAAAACAAAAGCAACAAAATGTCTCGTATCAATATCCTGAGGCCACTTTCACATGAATACAAACACGTTACATATTGATCCACAATACGGACAGATTACAGACGATATTGGATCAGTATGATATTATTTAAATGTATTACCCATAAAGGAAATCTACCATCAAAATCAAGCATGATAAAACAGAGACCCTTACTCATAGATCCAGGCACCGGGGCTGTTAATCCTAAATATATTTGTTATCCAAGGCCTCCTTTCTTATTGAATAATAATCATCTTTATTTATATAGAGCTTTCCAATTACACAGCGCTTTACCAATCATACAAATCAACTTTTATAATTATTCTAAAGAGTCTGAAGGGCTCTGGTGGATGTTACCAGAACCCCTTAGTGCTGTAGCTTCACAGCCTGTTACAATGAGCAAAGCAAGTCTCCCCTCCCACTGCACTTCATGCTGCTGCTAGATTACACAGGCAGAGGGAGAGTAGAAAATGGGGTTAGGATTTGACATGTTCGGTTCATTCTAACAGTCAGTGAAGCTACAACACAGAGTGGCTCTAGTAACACCCCCAGAGCCCTTAGCATAATTTTAAAAGAAGGAAGGTATAGGAAGGATAACAATTATAAGAAGACTACCACAGTGTTGTTGCCTGGATCTCTGAGTAACTGTCCTTGGTTTATCATGCTGGATTTTAAGTGAGAGATTTCCTTTTATTCTGTTGAATGGTTTGTTGAAAAGAAAATCTACCATCAAAATCCATCATGATAAAGCAGGAACACTTACTCATAGATCCATGCACTGTGACTGTGGTAATCTACTTATATTTGTTATCCCTGGCCTCCATCCTTCTAAACTCAACTTTTAAAATTATGGTAATAAGCCACAAGGGCTCTGGAAGGTGTTTCAGATTCACAGGCACAATGAGCAGAACATGTCTCAACAAACCCCCTGCTCTCTCCCACTTTGTTCTCCCTGTGAATTCTTGGGAACATGTGTATTGAGACCACAAATGATTTCATGGCTGAAGGCCATTCTCAGTATAAAATTTGGTAGTTGGTTTGAGTGGCCATGGGCCCCCTAGAAGGCTTGGGCCCTGGGCTACCACCCACACTGCTTATATTATCATACAATACTGTAAATTAAATATACAGAAATTCTAATCTGACCTTAATATATATTGAGATTAATAATGTTTTACATACTTTACAGACTTTTCAATAAAAACAGAAACTTAGCAGTCCTATGATAGGATGTTCTCTTTTGCAATGCATTCTGGGATGGTTAGTCTTTTCAATATTACTTTACAGTTCAGTAGCTGATGTAAAGACTACACTTCCTAGAATGCAATCTAGGAAGCAGAGCAAGCAGCGATCGGGATGGATGCTGGGAAATGAGGTCAGAAGCAGCGGATGCCGCTGAGACAGCAACTCTGGCAACTCATTCAGAACTGCACAGTATAATGGTTGTAAACAGTAATATGGTATCACAGTTAAACACACAAGATGATGATGGAAAGAGAAGAATTAACAATTAAAAATCTTGTGCTGATCTTATAGCAGAGCATATGGTTTGACAGGTTTTAATCTGGAATCTACGGTTTGTGACCTATAAAAATTATGTTGTAGATTACAATGGAAATATGGTAAAAATAAATGTATGATAACATTTATTATTATTTTTATGGGCAGTCCATGTGTTATAAATCTATAATCCGCTGCCGAGCCATACGTCTGCAAAAACAGTCATAAATATGTCATCTTTTTGCAGAATAACGGAATGCTGGCAAATGGTGTCAGTAGCTTGTTCGAAACCCTTGAAGGTTCACATGATTGTGTTAAAGGGAACCTGTAATCAAAGACAGGAACAATAAAAACCTTACTCCTCCCTTCCCCCCACTGTGCCTTTGATGAAAAGTGCAGCTAAGGCGTCCAAGCTTAAATCTGCCTTCCCCAATCATTAAAATCTTTCTCCAAACTTTTTCTCAATTTGTCTAAGTTATCTCCTCCCACCACTGGCTCCCAACCACAGCAGGGTGTAAGAAATGGTGAGGAGACCTGCAGTTTTCCACACTGCTCACTGCTAAATACATCATCCAGGACAGCATTCTGGTAAGGACAAAAAGTGGACAGGGAGAGAACTTCCAGTCTGCTCAGGTCAAAATTTGAAGAGCCATTGAGCTGTCAATCAATTGAGGGAGGTTTGGTTCACTGGAAGCCTGGAGAAAACTGAGTCAACTTCTGTAGAGAAGAGTCATCTATACTCAATTGCATATCAGAAAAATGTCTGTAATTAAGGTACAGTGGCAGATAATTTTAGGTGATATGAGGAGGAAATGTAACCATTTACCAGCAGGTATTAATGGGGTGGAGTGGTAAAATTCTGGTGATAGGTCTTCTTTAAAGGACGGCATAAGGTTGTCACCCTTACAAAATCTGTTTCTCTGACTGCTAAGGGAAGGCCCAAGTAGCAAACACATGCAGGAATGAAACCTGTTCGGAGTTTTCTTCAGCCACCACACAGATCCACAAAAAACACATTCATATGCATGAGTCAATGGGGCACATTACCTAAGGGACGTGCGCCTGTTTTCTGGCGTACTTTGCACGTTCTTTAAGGTGCAAACTGCTTACACAGGTATTTAAGAATAGCCGTGACCATTTTGTGTCGTGGTTGCACTATTCTTCACACGGCATTTCTGCACAGACATGGACGTTTTGGTGCTCAGTCGGACCATGCGCCAGATTTATCATGCAAAGTCTGACAGAAATGTGTCACTTGCCCCATGTTAAAGGTGTACCAAAAAAAAAAGTGGTGCACTCCGTTGGGGCAGTGCAGGGAGCGCCAGATTCATGCAGAAGGTGCGCCAGAAAACATGAATCTGGTGCACCCTGCAATATACACAGGCAAACTGCATATAGTGCAGTCTGCACTGTTCTTAGTAAGTGTGACCGATTGAGGCTTTACTAAGAACCCGATTTCCGTGGGGTTTTCCAACATTTTCGGGGATCACGCCGGGGCTTGCGGTGCACGCGTTTAGATTGTGTCGCAATCGCGAAGGCTTTCACGCGGGGGGGGGCATCAAAGGAACCAAATGATTCGGACAACGCGCAGGATTTAACATTTTAAATTGTGTTGCAAACCAAGCACTTACAAGCACCCGGAAGAAGAAGGTGAACTCTGAGTGGGGAAGCGACACATGCAGGATATCAGGCACACGATCTTCATGAATCGCGGCAGCTGTGCAGGATCGTCAGACAATGCACCTCAAGGATCGCTCAGGGACAGGTCAGTAAATGTGCCCCAATATGTCATTTGAGCTAAAATACCAAACGGCCCAATTTAGACAACAGCCTTTTCAAATTACTTATTATAAAATGATAGTAAATACAGAAAAACTAAAAAAATTTATATGAAACAGATATAACAAAACCATAAAAAAAACCTTTAACATAACATATGTATCATGAGTTCCACCTTATAGGAATAACATCACAATGCTTGCCTGTAGTTTCCTCTATGAGCTTGGTTTCTCAGGGTAGCTATGAATAGTCTCAATTATAGGTATTATGTCCAAGCCATTGAGATGCTTGAGAGCTTTCCCATCTTATCCCATCTACTAATGGCTTGTAATATGAGTAGGATAAACTATAGTGGCATCTCCTTCGTTCTTAGATTAGAAAAAAATCCAAGTTGTGCAGTCTAATTTATTATTCCATACACTCTGAACCTCTTTATTATGGTCATACATGTTATGTGATCACCAGATTTCCTGTAGCTGGTAAGGCAGAACATGCATGCGTCCTGCACAGCACACACTTATCTCCGTACTTCCATTAACTATGCTAATGCCAGAGGCAACTGACAATCTGAAACTATGGACGCCTGCTGCTCCACCCATTAGTAGGAACCTCTATTCTCCAGATTGCGGGGGTCTCTTCCTGCCATTGGAGTGGGCACAAGTAGTAGGAGGGATCCTAAATAACCATTCCTTCATCTAACCTTCTGGAAACCCCCCCCCCCCAACCCATTCTCAGTTGAATTGTCCTATTTATTGGATCTGCACACGTTCCCAGGCCTGCCACAGTGGAGCTTTTAAATTCTGTCCAGAATGCTTCCTCCACTGGTTCAGAGCATTTCTAATGAGCGATACTTAACATAAGTAAGAAACGCACATTCAAAAGATGTCCATGTCATAATTTCATTTCACTACAAGCCCCAAGGCATCGGCTTCATGATTTGATGGAGAATTTCTACTTCTAAAGGTCAATGTATCTCTCGTCTCTTTATCCCTCATATAAAAAAGAATCCTTGTTAATAAGCTTATTAGTAGCCAAATAACAAAATTCAAGAGAAAAAGAGCAAATATTCATTTAGTACGGAGAAAAGTTGGCATTGCTTTTGGTGTCATTCTCCTATCTTTTTATCCCACGCACAGAATAAATATATATTAAAGCCATGCCAAGTCTGCACCAAGGATTCTGCGTGAACAAGACAAGTCCAACACTTGAAAACTTGTTTTAGGAGGGTAGTTTCATGGTCATGACAACCAGATAGTAGGTTTTCGGATGCTGTGGGACAGATATGATTTAATTATCCACCTCAGCATTTTTTCTACCGTAAAAGACATATCCCCAGGGAGTCATGGAGCAGGTGTTGATTTTGGGCATATGCTCAGAATGGCACATTACACATGCCAGCAGGAAGCTTAACCATATCCTCTTATGTAACTATAAATCAATGTATTAGACGCACAAGACGATAACCTAATATGCATCTTGGGAACTCTTACAGTAGGAAAGAAATCAAACAGGTAATTTACACAAGAACCCCTCTATGCATCCAATCAATAGAGAAAAACACTTACAAGACACAACAAGACCGAGAATCAGCAGCAGATACTGGTAGATAAGTCACATCCAGACAATGGATCAATAGTAGAATGCTAATGAAGAAAATTGGGATACTGGAGACAAAAAAAGCTGTAAATGGCAAAGTGCAGGAATAAAGAAAATCGTAAATTGATTTATTTTTGTCATACTATTGGTAAAAGTATCCCATAACTGAAAGTCACCTATTCTAAGTATATGGGATCCTGATTCTTCTCCAGTTTCTCCTCACTACAGTATATGACTCCAAGAAGGACAATCTAGAAGTTTCCATTATAACTTCCTGTTACCAGATTTTACCGCATTAAACTAGTAGCCCTCACAGGTAAGGTAGGAAATGTCCTTTCTAGAATTCTCTCTTTTATGTTCAAAACAAAAGACAAAGTTGCCGGAAGTTGCTGGAGCTGAGGTGCCGTGCCACTGTAAACAAACTGCAACATGGGAGATCGGGAGCGCCGGAAGAGGTAAGTACTTGTTTATTTCTCTTTACAGCCCACCTAAACATTTTTTATGAAAGTTGGGCAACCCCTTTAAGCAGTAACTTATTTATCTCTGCTCTATTGTAGCTTTCTATCGTATTAGCATCCTGAAAACACCAATACAGTAGTAAGGGTCCCAAATGCAGGGTCCCCTGAACACGAAGAATTGTTGGGCACCAGGTTGTCCACGTGTTAGGTAAACTCACATCTGGAATACTGTACACAAAACTACCACACAGAGTGCATGCTGACAGAACAGAGCAAGAGGGCGAACTAACCCTGCGCTGATCTACCAACTGGACCCTACCAAGGCAGAAACCCCCTTGAAGGTAGGGAGCCTCTGCCGCAGGAACCTCCTATCTACCCGGCAAGGCCCTGAGAGGTGAGAGGAACCCAAATAGGTCTGTCAGCCGCAGTGAGGTGATACGGACAGAAAACTGCAATGTGGGAGTTAGGACAGTATTCAGACAGAGGGAAAAACAGGATGAACAAGTATGAAATAAGCGGGGTTCAAGACAGCATAAGAAACCAAAGCAGACACGAGGAAAGAGAACTAAAGATGTAAAGACACTGAACATAGAAAGATAAGCAAAACCGCCGGGTCACACCAGAGGCTACGTCAAGGTCAAACCACAAGACAAGGAAGAGTAACCTAACTGGTGAATACAATACCAGGATGAAGCAAACAATGCTACAGGAGACCAGGAATCCAGCTAGGCTGTAAATTCCAGAAGGACAAACACTGGCACAGGTGGAAGGTCCAGATCCAATTTATGCAGCCTGAGATCCGCCCCCAGAATCCCATAGGAGCAGGAACCCAGGATGATTCAGAAGACAGACAGCTAAGATTTCCCTAAAGCGCACGCGTCCTGGATGCCAGCTGCCCCGCGTGTGCAGCAGGGTTAACTCGCTGTGGACTGGGGTGTCCCTTCCAGCGGTGTCCCTTCCAGCGGATCTGACACCACATCTTCCCACTCATCCTGTAGTCCCAGGCAGGGCTATCACTTTAACCCCTTAACAACCAGTCCATTTTTCATTTTTGTGTTTTTCACTCCCCATCTTCACTTTTTTATTTTTCCATTCAAGTGCATCGTGAGGGCTTGTTTAATGCATAAAAAATTGTACTAGCGGTATTTAATATTCCATGCAGAGTACTGAGAAGGGGAAAAAAAATTCCAAATGCTGTGAAATTGGTGGAAAAATGCGTTTGCACCATTTTCTTGTCGGCTTGGTTTTTACCGCGTGACATGTAATTTTTTTGTGAGATGAGCTGACGATTTTATTGCTACCATTTTGAGGGATGTACAACCTTTTGATCACTTTTTATTAAATTTTTTATATATTGCAAAATGGCAAAAAGTAGCGTTTTTGGACATTTGTGCTTTATTTTTCGTTATGGGGTCAAAAACTGGGAATAATCCTTATTTTGATAGATCAGACATTTTGGGACAAGGCAATACCTAACATGCTTATGGTTTTCACGGTTTATTTATTTCTATATCAGTTCTAGGGAAAGGGGGTGATTTGAACTTTTAGTTTTTTTTAACTCTTTTTTTAAGTCCTCCAAGGGTACATGACCATAGTTACCAACCATAGTAACCAATTGCCGCCTCCCGATGACCTTAAGGGGTGGGGGTGATTTAATCCAATATGATGGCAGCTTTGCTGGGTGCATTTATATGGTTAACACCCGTGAACGGTGCCAGCACAAACCATGGTTGTAAGTGGAGGGCATTTGCAATATTCTGCAAACTCCCATCTGGTACAGAGAGGGCTTGTCCTGGCTTGTCCAGTGAGCCCTCTGGCACAAGTGCCAGAGGTGGCATTCAGAACCCCCTCGTTGGGCACACAGGTCATCACCAGAGAGGACTCAAGGTATCTTCATGCAGTCCGAGACATCCCAGGACTTGCAGCGCTCAGTGCTATTTTAACCCCTGCACACATCGGGAGGGGTTAAAATAGCACTGAGCACGGCGAGTCCTAGGATGTCTGGGACTAGATGAAGACACCTTGAGTCCTATCTTGTGATGCCCTTGGTGCTAAAAGAGCAGGTTCTAAATGCCAGCTCTGGCCCAGTGCCAGATCTTTGCTAGCACATGGAATTATGTTAGCATATGGAATACAATCAGTAACTGTAATGTAGTGTGTATACCCAGTCATACAATGTCAATGGATATTAGAGGTGACATTTGAGATATATCTGAATTTCAGCTGACAAGTTCTCCTTTTAAACTTATATAAGTGAGAAACTGTGAAAGATCACCCTGACACTGAGATATGAAAGCTACAAGACAAATGTCTGCTCCTACTGATTTCCTTTAAAGAATGTGATACATTTAACTCTTATTTAGCAACTAATGTATTCTGAGGTTACTCATGGCACATCAACAGGAATGACAATGAATCCCAATAGCAGCAATGTCCTTTCATCCCAGACGACAAAACGATTTGTATTCTACATAATTGAAATGGATGATACTTAGGAAAATTTCCGCTTCTAGATTGAGAAGGTCTTTTCTTCATAAAGAGATTGGGGATGTTTGTATAATCTATATAGCAGATGTGCAAGCTGTGGGCCATCAACTATTGTTCCAGAAGCTGTGTCGGGTGTCCCCTACAATATGCAACATATTCTACAGGGAACCATATGTTTTACTCTTTAGACAGAAGAGTTGCTTACATTTAGCGGCTTAGATTATATAAATATTTATATATCATATCACAATGAAGACAATTCTAAAATAGGGGTCGTTAATGGAATCGGTCTACGCTGTCGAGTATTGCCTTCTTTTCTGCTGTATCCATCGTTTGGATGAGCGTTGGTTTATCCAATGTAAATGGAGCATTTGCTGAAGCTGCCTACACACAAGAAAGCTGTAGGTGAAACACTTGCTCAGCCAGTAGCAATATCATCCGTCACCCCCATGGGAGACTGTATGTGAGAGGGGAGAAAGCAGCTGTGAGACACTTACTCAACTGCGAGATCCTCGTCTCCCCTGGTGCACGTTTTGGAGAGGAGCACGTACATTAGATGGTCAGCTAAACGCACTGGGATCAATGGGCCACATTTATTAAAGTGTTTGTGCTAGTTTTCTGCTGACTTTGCACTGAAAAAAATGTGCAAACTACTTGCACATGTATTTGTGCACCAGGCTATACAAAATTCTGCCCCCTAAAGGGGCGCAGTGTCAGACCTTCCGCCACATTTATTACAGAATTGTGTTGCGCACTGTATTTTAAAAGAGCACCTATGGGTTCCTTTGGAGGAGTGTTAACATGTACTGCATGAGTTACCTTCCAGTAATGCCTATCTATATGAGCTTTATGGTAATAAAATATAAAAGTAAAGCCTGACAAAGAGCTTTGTTCTTTTGGTAAATCAAAATAATTTCTATGTTTAATATTTAGTATTTAGGGCCCTTGTACATGGCATTCATTTTTGACCGATTGTGGTCAGCAAAATAAAAATGCATGCGCTATTTCTTGTGCATTTAGTGTGATTTTCCACTGAAGTCAATGGAGGACATGCTAAAGTTTTCTACCAAGATCTTGTCCAAAATATTGGGGTATGTTCACACACATGATTTTTTTTTGCATTACTTTGTTTCGTTGGTTCTCTTGTACAAATCCTTTAAAAAAGGGGTGACAACCCCACTGCATTTATAAAATGCATGTAGAGTTTTATTTTGATCATCTTCCCATTTTTTTTACACGCAAGTGTAGCTAAATATTGTGACATCCCTATCCCTGTGATGTAACTAAACTGTATTATTCATGGACCGTCACAGTATACAATATCCTGGTTCTGTGTCATCCATGTGTTATTTACATACTTTAGCATCCCATTTTCCCTTATGCCTCTACTGTGACATCACTGTGTATCAGATGCCTCTACTGTAACATGACTGTGCATATTGTGTCTCTACTATGACATCGCTGTGTATCTTATGCCTCTACTGTGACATGACTGTGTATCTTATGCCTCTACTGTGACATGACTGTGTATCTTATGCCTCTACTTTGACATCACTGTGTATATTATGTCTCTACTGGCTCAGTGGCTCTACTATGACATCGCTGTGTATTTTACGCCTCTAATGTGAAATCACTATATATATCTTTTGCTTCTACAGTGACACCACTGGGTACATTAAGCGTCCAATGTGACATCAATAAATCCAATATTCCTGTATTGTGACATGAATTTGTATGTTATGCTTCCACAAAACAGTGTACTCTATTCTTCTGCTGTAACATCACTGTTTAAATCATCCAAGTGCTTTGACATAAATGTGTGAATTATTCCTCAATTGTGACATCACTGAGTAGATTATATTTCTACTGTGACAACACTGTATACATTATGCCTTTATGTAACATCAATGTGTATCTTAGGCCTCTGCTGTGAGATCCCCATGTACATTATGCATCTACTGTGACATCACTGCGTACATTATGCTTAAACTGCAATATCACTGCACATTATGTTTCCACTGTTATATCACTCCGCATATTATTCATGTACAGTGACATCACTTTGTATACTATCCCTGTACTGTGTACATTATTCTAGTACTGTTACGTCACCTTAATTCCATTATAGTGACATCATAGTGTTCTATAACAATGTACGTTTGTTATTGCCATGATCTTCTACTACAGTGTAATATCTATACAGTGACATCTCTGTGTATTCTACCTCTAGCGTGTGACATTGCTTCTGGTTTGCCTTCAGTGGGGACAATACTCTACTAAAATGACATTTCTGTGAGCATTAACCACAGTGACATCACTAGGCACTCAAATAATGACAAGATTGTCATGATCTCAACATGTTGCTGAATATGTTTATGGTGCATTAAAGCCACATTCCAAATTTGGTTATGGGGGCCTCATAGTTTCTTTCTAGTATAGTGAATTAGTGATCTATTTACACTATCACTGTTCAAATATGTTTTTATTGTATTGTATAGATTTCTCTTTGTCATTCCCAATCCCTTACTGCATGGTACATTGCTATAGGAAAGTACACATCAGTGTGATGTTCTGGCTCATTCATGTACACACAGTATGATATTACATACTAGATTGCCTGTTTACAGCAATAAAATCATGTAAACCCCCTGTGAACATGAATGTGTAACCAACCGGATGACATCATTTTATCCAGTGCAACGTCTGTAAACAATGATTAACCATAGCACATGCCTAAATCCCATATATAGAGGCTCCTGTGCTCATGAATGATGCAGTAATAGTCAGGCATATTAAAACTTAGCTAAACATTTTTCTAGGAAATACATAAGAGCCGACCACTAATACCCAGTTCCTATATCAGTAAATGCAATTATCTTCATGAGGGATAAGCAGAGACCTTGTTTATGTGGATCAATGGAAATAACTAAGTCAAGCTGAAAATTAGTCTGAATAAATGCAAAGTCAAGACTTGGGTTAAACGTGGGTTATTTATGATATTATTGTTTCATATATAGATAATAGCTTAGATGCTCGGCAGAGAAGGAGTTAACCTGCTGGGTGTAGAAGATGCTTGAAGCCATTTCTTACACTATGGTATATAGGCTTTCAGCAGCAGGACATTGCTGTAATGCATGGACTCCCTATACCAGATGTAAGAAGATCAAACAACCCCAATTATGGGACTACAGATTATAAATTCAGGGTTGGTGTCTGACCTTGGCAAGTGACGTAGGCAGGAAGCGCTTTCTGGTAGGGCATGAGGCAGAGGTGACCCATGAAGTTCAGGCACATCGTTCTCCAGAAAGAGGACCCTATAGTGTATGATCCTTACCGTCCTGCTGACCAGGAACTGCTTACTCAACAGACCAGCACCAGAGCAATTTACCTCCTCTCCTCAGACTGTCATTCAGCCATCACAACACAAAACCTTCTATACAGCAGTCCATCCGTCAATATGCCAACAATCCTATATGCAAGTATATATATATAAAAGATAATCACTGTCACACATAAACATACTGACTTCTAGTTTACTGTTCTTCCATAACTAACTGATATTTGTCTTGGAAGGAAAATATTAATTAACTAAATATTATTTAGAATATAATGACACAAGCCAGCGTACCAGTATATATACTGCTATAAAAACATCTTATTGCCTGTGAGTTCCTTTGTCTGCTGTCGCTGCTGATCCTTTAAGCAGAGTCTGAAGACCCCCCTTGTTCCTGTCACTTTCTATTGTTTATTACAATGACCCTCTTCTAGATCACATCCGCCAGATAGAATAATATAAAGGAGAGAAAGCAGAGCTCCCATGTCGTGACCAACAACAATACACAGACATAAAGAAAGTACCTTACTTCCTTCAAGATGTTCTCCGTCAACAAGGATGGAAGGAAGTGATGAGGAGGTGTCATCACATTATTCAGTTCTCCAAGACCAAGTCTGTCGTAAGGAATAAGACAAGTTCCCGGTCCTTCCTCCGATGTACTCACAGAATTCCTGAGGAGAGACTGTGAGTCGTGTGTCCAGTCCCAGCTGGTCCTGGGAGGATGCCAACTTCAATAGGAAAGCATTAAAGCCTCATGTACATGTACAGCAGCTCAACAGAGCCACCCTCAGTCCAAAGCTGGAGGATTTCCTTCCTATCTCTCATTACTATGGAGAACACAACGGCATCCATACATAGCAACGTGTCACCACACACATAGTCTTGTGTGCCCTCCTATATATAGCTGCCAGCAATTAGTGAGGTTTAGTTAATTACCTTTTGCTGCGTTACAGAATGCAAATCATGACAATAGTGATTATTAAGACACATGACCAGAACATTAATGCGCTGTGTAAAGAAGCCTCAAGGGGCTCGAGGCTCAGTCATTATTAGTCCATGTCACCCCCAGGTCAGATTTTCAGCACCATGGACAGCCATTATTTAGAATGATAAGACAGGAAATTGATTTATAATCAAAACTGTTAATGACTTCAGCAAAGTTCCTTTTCACATCTGACATTTTTTCTTCCAAGCAGTAAATATAATTTTAAATAAAAAAAATAACTATGGATGATTAATGTTGTTTTTAGCAGCCAAGATAATTATTGTGGGCAGCATGGTGGCTTAGTGGTTAGCCTTGCAGCGTTGGGGACCTGGGTTCAAGTCCCATGGTCAACATCTGCAAAGACTTTGTATGTTCGCTCCGTGTTTGGATGGGTTTCCTCCAGGTCCTCCGGTTTCCTCCCACACTCCAAAACATACAGGCAGGTAGATTAGATTGTAAACCCCATAATCTTTGTGCGCTATATAAATAAAGAATTATAATTGTATATTCTTGGAAAAACTGGTTAATTTAGATTTGGTTAAACTGAAACTTTCCAGGATTATTGTTAAAGAGATATTGGCGTCTCATCTTTTAGTTGGAAAAAAATATGTCCAACACTACATAGTCAGACTGGTCTGACATCTCATGGATTATATGGTTGGCTTCTAGTGTCACTATAGAAGGCTTGTCATGATGTCTTATCAGGACTAATGGGTCATAATACTGAATAATAATTGGATGTGTATGTGCAAAATCACAGATTGGGTGCAACCATCCTCCCTTTTATTTTACACTTCTACTTACTTTTTTTGCTAGCTTTTTCTTTCATGCAGTGTCAATGTTTGTAGTTTTGTTTAGGTTAATGTGCTGTAGGGCACTGGTGGCGAACCTATGACATTGGTGCCTTCTCTGTGGGCACCCAGGCTGTCACTCTACCTCCCCCTGCAATCCAAAGAAAACCCAGGACATGTTGTGTTCTGTTCTATTTTCAAACACACGTCCTGAGACTACTGGAGAAGCCAGAAGTTATGGACAGAGCTGGATTACCATTGGAGCTTAACCATCGGACCCCATGATTCTTCCTGTTCAGGGGATACCGGAGGGAAGCTACAATGATACACTGAATTTCTCCACTTTCTACTGTATTGGCATCCTCAGGACCCTGATACAATTGAAAGCTGTGACAGAGCAGGGAGCATTACTGCTTAAATTGCATGTTGGCACTTTGCAATAAATAAGTGGGCTTTGGTTGTCATTTGGGCACTGGGTCTCTTAAAGGTTTGCCATCACTACTGTAGGGTTATCTGGTCTGAACATCACAGGACCCACAGGGATGGCTTTAGATATCAATATGAATATATTTATTATGACACTTATGAGACAGATACATGGATAATATGGTTATCGATTATTTTTGTCTTACAGAGGCCACTGGAGGCCATGAGGGACAGATGCAATGTATTGCATCCCTCCCCTGACCTCTGCTGAGCAAATACTCGAGGAGGTCCCTAGTGATGTCACTGTCCTTATAAGGACAGTGACATTACTGTGGAAAACAATCAATCACTGGCTGCTGCCGATCTTCACTCCTCCTCCCACTTTTAGGGTGAGGAGCAGGATGTGGCATTTCACTGTATTTGCAGTATCTTTACAACCTCATGCTAAACATAATGTGAATGTAGTCTCATTCTCTTCATGATCTTGGAAAATTAATAAGTGTACTGGACTAAAATAAGAGAGAACTGTACACCTGGGTTTTTAACGCATCCTTATCGATGCTGATCTTCATGTACGTATATAGCATATCTTCTGGTGACACCTGACCTGACTACAAGATCCTATTGCGGGCTTCAGACATAATATCAAAATCGACAAAAATCACTGAGCTGCGGTGGAGACTGAATGAATATACCATAAAAATGTCAAGCAAAGGGGTCCCTGCCCACTTAAGCTAGTCTAAGTTGTTTCAATGACCCCCATAAGAGTCAATCCAATATAAGACATAATTAAAATGTACATACAGAAGCAGAGTAAGCTCACCAGACATTTACTATTAAATGTAAGGATTCCCTGTATGTATTAGTCTTGATGCCTGTGACCAGGGATAATGTAGTCCTATGAAATGGCATGAGGTGTGGTGTCAGGATTTTTAATTAAAACTGGTTACAGCTTCATGATGTATAGAACTGGATCCTTTGAACTGCTGTTTTACTAGGGAAAAGGTGATCAATAAAACCTGACCTATATTTGCATCTACTAGACTGCACAAGATATGAGTCACCATGATCTCATGCCGCTTCTCCCACAGAATACACCAGAGGCTATTCTATGTCGCGCCACAGAAACTTGTAAGAGGTGAATCAATGCCATGTTGTACTTAAAATTAATATCTTCATAACGTAGTTTTCCTCAGTCCACTTATATTTATTAAATTTACATTTGTTGGGTAGAAATAAAATTGTTTGAATTACAACATAGCTGGCCCTGTTCTGCTCAATGGAAGCCAGCTATCAGCAGATGTGTCTGGCAGAAGCAAATTTATTTTTCTCCACCTTAAATATAAAGGACCTGCTATTAAATGGAACCCGTCATCAGAAATTGGCCTCATGAACCACTACCAGTATGTTGTCAAGCTACTAAGCAGCTTCTAGATCATGTTTTTTGTATGCCCAATGGTGGTGGCATCATCCAGAAAATCAACTTTGAAGGGAGTTTTAAGAAGTCAAGGAGGCAGAGAGATTAATACTGAAGTCAAGCTTGCCCTGCCTTAGAACGCCCCCTTTAATGTAATTGATGATCCTGTGTCAGAGACATCATTGATCAAATCTCCTAAAGTCCAATGCATGATGTCAATCACAGGGAAGGAGGTGTTCAGAGCCAGGGAAAGCTTGACTTTAGTGCCTCCCTGACTTAATACAACCAATTAATATCTTACTTCAAAGTTGATTTTCTGGATGAAGCCACCAAACTGGGCCATGAAAAAAACATGATCTAGAAGCTGTTCAGCTTCTATAATATCTGCCGGTTTTCGGACTGAGACTATAGTAAATGAAGGGGCTGGGCCGTTCACACCCCAGCACGTGGGTCAGGAAAATTTGTGTGCCTTCAACGGCAGAAAACTGTCGGGGAAAGCATCATGAATCTCCCCCTTTGTCTCTATTACTCATGTCCTACTTACTCTGCCCCCCCCTTTCTTATCCATAGTCTTTTCTAAACTGTTCTCTGCTGCCACTTCTGAGATGTTCAGCAGAGGCCAGCTGTGTATACTCCAAGTACTGTGCAAGGTGTGCAGTCTGTGGGATCTGACCAACATATGGGTTCATTTCCATGGGCTGCACAACCAGCCTCAAACTTAATTGAGCAGTGCGTAACGTTTGTTAAAACTTGAAGTTTTAGGGGTCATCCAGATTTATGAAAGGTACATATAATGCTACTATCGCTGAGCCATTGTTAGAGATTTTTATCTAGGGCTTAACTGCCCTTAATGTTGTACAGTGACTTTCAAATTAAATATTTCATGGCTGCCCTGGGGCTTGAACACAAAACCAAGAAACGTCAGTCTCTTAGTGTATGTAAAAATCTTCTCCCCCCGTTTAATCCCTCAAATGCATAATATCACAGACAGAAGAGTCATCAAAGAGGCGTGAATAGAATACTGCAATGCTATTGGCCATAATGAATTTACCAGCACATTTCTCAGAAAAGGCTAATAGACTTTGTTCACAGACGTGTTTATACTAATTTCCCTGAGAAGAAGGAGATAAGCTGGCACCAAAATAAAAATATAATGCAGCATCAAGGACAGACTGGCTTCTCATTAAATGTCAAAGGGAATTAGTTGGCAGGCGAGCAAACAAGTTACATAAAATGAAGTTTGAATCATGACATTAACTGGACAGTGCTTTGACCCCCGGCGTGACCCCTGGCTAATACTTAAAATGGTGGACAGTAGTCAAGATGGCGTCCAAAACCTGTGCGATCTCCTTAACAGCTATCGTGCCTGATGTCAGACCAGTGTGGGGGGGAAGAGCTGCAGCACTGGATCACTGAGTGAAATAAAAGGAATATCCTTTTTTTATTTTACAGCATTTTAAACTTGAATTATCCTACTTTTTCAACCCAAACAATACATTCTACAAAGATTCGGAGCTGCCACGATTCACTAAGATCGTGCTTCCAATTTCCTGCATGTGTCGCTTCCCAGCTGAGGTCCACCGGAGTTCACCTTCTTCTTCCTGGTGCATGATGCAAGTGCTGATCATGCGACACAATTTTGAAAGTTAAATTCCGCGGTTTGTCTGAATCAGTCAGGTTGTCCGATGTCCACGGCCCCCGATTTGTGTTTCATGCAAGCCGGTGCTGATGTGCCACAATCCGTCGCGTGCGCCGAAAACCCTGAGCAATTCAGTGCAAAACGGAAAAATTTGGAAATGCGTCCAACGGACCCTTAGTAAATGTGCCCTATTATGTAATTTCCTACTTAAAGGAAATGTACCACTTGTTTATATGCAGTGTGAACCAAACATACCTTGAGAATCCGGTAGCGACGGTAGCTGGGTGTAGTTTTATAAAAACATTACACAGAGCTTCCTGAACTGTCCAGACTAATCAATCTGAGCTGGATGATTCATACACAGCAGCTGGGGGATAGTGCAGCTATTAATTACTTCTGCCTGTCAGGGACAACACAGTGATGACATATTCTTGGCTTATGATGGGTAGGATAAGGCTGGATCAGTGCATAATTAGGGTGAGGAGAGATAGAGGCAGCCACAGGAGCGAGAGAGCCTCATTATCACCATTTTATTTTTCTCATCAAAATCACTTAGATCAGGGAATAAACAATATATGTTTTTGCATCAGTGTAGCTACAGCATTCTCACGGTATTTTTGGTTCATAATGAATAAAACCAAATGGTAGATTTCCTTTAACACACTACAGAAGTCGAAGAAGTTAAGTGCTATTCAATTATATTACATGTAGCTCTCAGGCTGGCACTAAATGCCCCTCAAATATAGGTCATTGTAACAATTGTCATTATGTGAGATGTAGTTCAGCAAAAGCTCCAGAAGTTACTCTTTTATATAAGTGAGTCCAGAGTTCATCTCTACAGAGCTGCCTTAAGGCTGTAGAATAAAATCCATATTTTGCCTGTAGTGAGATTAATATCTGGAGCAATCAAATAATCTTCCATCTGCTGTGCTGCTACTGCCTCGCAAACATAAGCCGGTCTACAGCCCCGTCTGGATGGGCTTTTCTGAGGCTTTTTGTTATTTCATCTATTGCATTAAAACAAATCTGATAACATATATATATATATAACACACATATATATATATATATTACACACACAAAAATGTGCACGCTAACCAGGGCCGGGCTTCAGGTCCTTCAGAAATAGTACATAGAAAGGTAATGACAGCACTCCAGACGTAGAATTGTGCAAAAAGATAAGTGGATTTATTCCATAGGTCCACAAAGGTCAGTGTTCCCCACTAATATGCGGCAGATGCGGTTAGAATGTTTTGGGACTTGAGTGTGTATTCATCCCTCCCAAATGACCTCGGAATTGCTTGTGTTATTCCATTCTGACACTTGTTTTTTTCTCCCCTTTTTTCCTTTCTTCCTCTTTTTCAGTGATCCATAGATATAGCATGGTTTATTTTGAGAACATTTAGATTATACAGTTAGATGTTATGCGCTTGTGGAATAGTACTGCGCAAGCACAGTGAATACGTCCGCTATTGCGTTCAATTGTGCGGTTCACGGCCGAACTCGCATGTTTATGATTGTGCCGACAGTGATCGGCTGTATTTCTAACACGGAAGACGGCGGGAAAACACGTCCATCGCCCCGAAAGGGCATGTTTTTAACTCAGAGTGTTGTTTTATGTAGCAAAAATTGGGAAAAAGGTTAAAGGAAATCCGCACAGGCAACTGTTAAAAGTAAAAAATCTTTGTAGAGCTTTATTGGTTACATGTTAAAAAGTGTGACATCACGATAGAGGGGGGAAAAGGCAAATAGTAGGTGACGCGTTTCGGACAAAAAGTGTCCTTAGTCATACCCATGAGAAGTCATATTGTGAGGTACCTTTTATGCATTGAGGGAGAACGCCACCGGAAGTCTGGTGAGAGGCGGGAGGGGGGTGTGTCAGGTAGAGGAGTCACATGATAGCTAGAGGAGGACCTGTATATGTTGAACCACTAGTAAATATGTGAGTACATAAACAAAGTATAATGTTAATAGATATGCATAAGATCGTTCCTAAAATTCATGCCATTAGGTGAACGAGTGTCTAATAACAAAATCCAGTACGCTTCACGCATGTGAAGTTTCTTTTTACGATTGCCTCCACGTTTGATGGGTGGAATATGTTCAATGGCCACTACTGACATATGTTTGGTGGAGCCATGATGGGCATCCTTGAGGTGTTTGGATAAGCCCGAGGAGTTCCTGAGGCTAGTTAAATTATTAGGATTGGCTGCTGTGATATGTTCCGCTATGCGGATTTTCAATTTTCTCGTGGTACAGCCCACGTACTGTAATTTGCATTGTGTGCACATGACAAGGTAAACCACATATGTGGTTTCACAATTTAGATGTTTTTGTATTGCAAATGTATGTCCAGTGGCATATGAAGAAAACGTGGAAGTTTTTTGTATGAGATTGCATAGGTTGCATCTTTTATTGCCACAGCATACACTGCCCCTGTAGCTGAGCCAGGAACTGTTATGTGATACAGTGCTGAATTGATTGGGGGAGAGTATGCCTCCTAATGTTGGAGCTCGGGTGGAAACGCATCTGATACCCTTGTCTAGGATGTTAGCTAGTGTGGTGTCTTGGTATAGTATAGGTAAGTACTTTTTCACCACATTAGTGATTTCAAAATATTGTGGACTGTACTGTGTGGAAAAGACAGGAATACTGTATTATCAGATTTGTTGCTTGTATTTTTATTTTTGTCTCTTAAGTAATGGGAACGATCCTTGCTGTCTACTATATTCCGTGCTCTATGGCATAATTTGGGGCTGTAGCCCCTTTTCTTTAGGCGTTCAGTAATTGTGTGACATTCAGTGTCATAGGAATCTAGAGTGGAGGACGCTCTTTTAGCCCTAATGTACTCTCCTATTGGTAGGTTTTTTATGGTATGGGCTGGATGACAGCTGTCAGCTTTGAGTAGTGTGTTACCCGAGGTGGGTTTACGGTAGAGTTTTGTCAAGATTCTGGATAGGGAATGATCTCCTGTAAGAAAAATGTCTAGGAAGGGAATATGTGTTTGTTGGTGTTCAAAGGTAAATTTAAAATTATAAAATTGTTTTATGTACTGATCGCCACAGAACTGATATATCACAGCAATATTTCTTCACCGTGAAAAAATCTTTTTTAAATATACTGATTTCACTTTTATACATATGTGTCGGCATAAATATGTGTATTTAGATATATTTTGTTACAATGTATCCAGACTTGATTGCACTATAGCACTTTGTTTAGGAAGAGCGTGATTTGTGTCATGTGACACTCCATACCTGCTATGTATATGAGATTGTCACTATATGTATTTAGCTTGAGGAAGGTTCACACTTTGAGCCGAAACATCGCTTTGAATATGGAATAAATCCACTTAAAGAAGACGGGACGCGCTGACATCGGGGACATCGGTAAGCCGCGCCGACATCGGGGAGCTGCGCTGACATCGGAGGGTGAGTATTTAAGTTTATTTTTTTTTTAAGTGGGTAATTTTTTTGTTATAGACTCGTGTATAAGCCGAGGGGACGTTTTTCAGCACATTTTTTGTGCTGAAAAACTCGGCTTATACACGAGTATATACGGTATTTAGCTTGAGGAAGGTTCACACTTTGAGCCGAAACGTCGCTTTGAATATGGAATAAATCCACTTATCTGTTTGCACAATTCTACCTCTGGAGTGCTGTTATTACTTAATATATATATATTATATCACTGTAAACTAACACTTGAACCTGAGGTTACCTGAGATGTGACCATTGATCCAGTTCCACAATTTATTCGCTTTGTCAGGACACAATAGCAATAGGTAAATGACAGCCCTTCCTTATGCTGTTGGACAGGAGGAACTACACTCAGCTGTCAGACATACAGAAAATTCTAGAGACAGCTCTTGGGAAAAAGAGAAACGCAAACGATCATGTTATCGATTGCATGCGTTTCCAAGGCAACACATATGCGATCGGGTTGAGGCCCACCTCCTGTGCACCTTATGAATGCAACACTAGCGGAACGTGTGACCGTGCCCTGTGTGTTCCTATATAAGGGTGCACCTATTATGGCTTAAATGTTATCTTGTAATCAGGGGCCTAGGTAGAAAAGACAGAGTACACATAGAGGCCACATAGCAGACATCTAAATGGGGTCCCTTCCCCATCAGAAAATATATAATATACATACATACACACATATACTCACATTTATGCACTGATACAGGCAGTCCCTGGGTTACATACAAGATATGTTCCATAGGTTTGTTCTTAAGTTGAATTTGTATGCAAGTCGAAACTGTATATTTTATAATTGTAGATCCAGATAAAAAACGGGTCCGTCTGTAACTAGGGGTCGTCTGTAAGTCGGGTGTTCTTAAGTAGAGGACGGCCTATATATACATTTACACACTTACACAGATCTGTCCCAGTAGTTGCAGACCACATGAGGGAAATAGACTGCAGGAATTGGAGATCACTATGTTGTTCTGCCTTCCCCTTCCTCTCCCCTGACATTTCTTATCTGAACTGTAGATACATACTGTATACTATGGAAGATGTTCAATGTTAAATATATATTAGGGTGTATAGGCTGGATATAAGGGCCCCCTGGTACTGTAGGCCCCATAACAGCTGCTATGGCAATTACCGCTGTAGTTACGCCCCCGTTTGTAATGTCATGCTTCTGAGGACAAACATTTAAAGGGGTATTCCATTCAGGGCATTTACATTTAATTAAATTCATTTGCCATATGTAAACATTTCTTCAATTGGATGTTAATAAAAAAAATGTTCCTGTGTGAATATAATTTCCTATAAATGTCACCATGTTGTCCCTTAGAAACCAGATAGCTTCCTCGGATACGACCACGTCACACTCTGGCAGCGGTGGCCAGACATGCGCTATAGAGTCCTGCCGGACCACCAGGATTCAGCGATCATTACCACAGGACAGCTGCGGGACATGTAGTAACTCCCGGACATTTCATATACAAAAACTTTTTGTTTCTTTGTGCAATCTCTCCAGCAGAGGTGGCCGTATCCCAGGAAGCTATCTCGTTTCTAAGGGACAACATGGCTACATTTATGAGAAATTATCTTCACACAGGAACATTTTTTTAATAACATCCAATTGAAGAAATGTTTATATATGGCAAATTAATGAAACTAAATGTGAGTGTCCAGACGAGAATACCCCTTTAATAAATTTTGATTTACATGTGAATTGTAGTATCAGCATTTTAAAAATGCGGGAAATTAACAGTGTATGTTGATGATAGGTAAAGCTTAAAGGGGTTTTCCCACGAACACAAGTTACGTTCTATCCACAAGATAGGCCTAACTGGCCGTACATGACTGTTCTGCTCCAATAATCTCTATGGTGATGACGGAGACCGAGCGCAGCAATTTCCGTCAGCTTCATAGTCGGACCCCTCGGTCCGGTATTCTCAGACAATGGCGCTGCAGTGTCTGCTAGCTTTATCGAAAGGTTCCGATAAAGCTGACAGTGTAACACTGCTAATAATGGGGTAGCGCTAGGAGCTGTTTACTTTAGTAAGCAGTTCCTAGTGCGTTTTTTTAGGATGACAGGTCCTCTTTAATAATTCTTTTTTTCCCCAGAAATCTAGGAAATGAGTGTGTGATTCTCAAACATTTTTAAGGAGCGACTCAGTAAGCGCCTTTAAAGAGACCTGCCTCCAGGTTTTACCCCACTAAACTACTAGTGCCCTCAGGTAGAATATGAAATATCCTTTCAAGAATTCCTTCGAACACTTTGTGGATGCAGTGGCAGTGTTTCCTCAGAAACCCCTATCTTTGGTTCTATAGCACAGGCCTGTATTTCTCTTTTGTGCCATGATACATGACTGCGTATAGTTTGGTAACAGGAGCCATCTACTGGCTATGTAAGAAAATTGCATCAATTGCATTGAAGTACAAAATAATGCCGTGGTACAAAAAACATCTATATACAGTAACTCAGTGTTAGGCTTTTTGAATATGCCTCCGCTTTCATGGCTACCATTAGAAGACAGTCAATAAATGGAACAAGTATGACAACTATTGATACCCGTGTCTTTCCTATCTGGAATGAAGTGCACCCAGCGCACTAAAACACTCTATTTGACAACAGTTGGACTCCCATTGATCTAATACATATGACTATCCAATGCAATTATCTCCTACTCCATGCAGTTCTTTGGAAAAGAGAGCAGTGTACGTTATAAACTCCTGATAAAAATAGACAGACTCCACAAACATATAATAAATTATAAACATTGTGAAATTTCCTTTAAATGTCTGTTCTATTCCTAATCTAAAGATTTAGGCCAGGGGTGAGCAGCATTTTACAGGTCCAAGAGCCAAACTGTTCAACTGTAAGGGGCTGCATCAGTAACCAGCACCCTAGATGCACCAATCACCACAGTACAGCACAAAATGGCAACCCAGAAATTATAAATACCACAGTACAGCAATAAATACCACTGGCTGAGTGGGTAGCACTTCTGCCTTGCAGCGCTGGGGTCCTGGGCTCAAGTCCCACCCAGGTCAACATCCGGGTACTCCGGTTTCCTCCCACACTCCAAAACATACTGTTAGGTTGTTTAGATTGTGAGCCCCATGGGGACAGGGACCAATTTGACATGCCTTGTGCAGTGCTGCGTAATCTGTGTGCGCTATATACTGGAGACTCCCTACAAATTCGACAAATTCTGGAGCATAAAACTAATAATACCAGAGAACCCGGAGCAGACAAAAATATAAATCTGGATGCAGTACAGTACAGCGGACAAGTACTTACCACTCCTTACCACTTTCCTACGGCCGCTCAGCCCTGGGTTTTGACTTTGACAAACACAACCCGAGTCAGGAATCGGGACACAGAGCGGAGCAGCAGGAGAGGACACGAGGACTTCTCAGTTGCACCCACTGCTACCCGGCCTCCTGTACCAATGAACAATTCTATCAGGCGTGACAGGCTGCATGCCGCCTGTTGGTGTGGCTTGTGCACTCCTGATCCTCATTTTAGTTGAGATGAATGTGGCTGAATTTTATGTACATGCTCAGGAGTGAAGCTCCTCTGCTATAGATTAATCAGGCACTGGGAGTGAATGTCTGCATTTACAGTATCTCAGCACTGCAAAAGTGACCAGGTAAACAGGACTATGTAGTTGGAGTTGTGGAGTACATTTATGGTAGAGTCGAAGTTTGGGAAATTGAGGGGTTGGAGTCGGAGGTTTGACTTCACAGAACTGAATTATTAATTATGTATTATTATTATTATGGTTCAATTTATGCCAGGGATGAAGCAAACAAGTACTGAATGTAGTCATACAAAGGCATTTTTTTTTTGTGCCCCCACATTACACCACGGACATACATCCTGTAGGTAACTTTTATTTTAGTTTAAAGCATTGCTAGAAAAGCATACTAGAAAACCACTTTAAGGCCATTTGTCTTACATTTTACAAAGATTGATAGAATCATTACCACTGAGGACGCCTGATGTTTCAGGGGATTCATGATTGTGAATCCCAGTAGGGCCTTATCCAGGTAGAACGACTGCTTCATAAACAAATACCAGCACAGACCTCTGACTTCATTCTCTGGGGTCCAGTAAATACAGTTTCAGAGTAGATTGGAGATAATAGGCAGAGCCTCTCCTGATAGCAATTCTCTTGTATTATTAATGAGGCAGTGACAACAATGTAACAGGCACTTTCCAGCTTTTAAGGGCAATGTACAAACAATTGCAGCTGTGAATAAGGATGAAGCGCTCCTCGGTGACTATACATTTCAGGTCCTAAACACGATCACCTTCCACAACGGGTGTAAACAAAGGATCTTAAAAACATGATATAAAAGTAAACTATTATTATTCGGTCCATATAATTTTTTCATGACATATGGCTACATAATGCTAAAATGCACATACAATATAACAGCACTTATACCTCACTCTCACACCGTCATACTATACACAGGCTTTTGCAGGTTGTTTCCTTGGTCCCATTGATAAATTAGGATCCAGGAATGAAGCTATTTATCTATCAATGTAATTGTATGAGGACACTGTTTCATAGTACTAAACCCTATTTCGGAGTTTGGGGTGTTACAAACATAGTCATATCAAATAGGTTTTTTTTCCCATCTATAACCTTTTCTTCATTTTGTATTACATTGCAGGCAGACATTAGGCCTCTGTAGCCACACTGGCACCCTACAATTGCATAATATACCCTTGTATACCCTTGTATGCATTGTATACCCTTTTAAGGGATTTAATACACATGATCTTAGTTTTATGATCCTGGAATTCCTGCTAGGGGTCCGTCAGGACAAAACATTTTTCTTATCCACTAGGATAGTTTGAGAGTGGTCAAAGAAAGATCCCCATACCTTGCATGGCTATCTGTCGTGCCTGTTTATAATGCTTTGATATACTAACCCTACTAATCCTACAAGCAAGTTGTCCCCTGGGACACTGAAATTCAATTCTATTTATTTCTTCTATTTTTAGGGGTGAATTAAAAATATTGTCTATAAAAGTGATTATATTTTGATTATAACAGATGTATATAGCTGTATATATTATGGGCCAATGACATGTATACATAATAGTTTTTTAGTTTTATTTATTGTTTTTATTGCTAACCTATTGGGATTCTGTTTCTCACTAAAAAGTGTGAAATGTATTGAAACATGTCCCGGATAAGTCTGAGAGGTCACAAAACATGCAAGTATGTAATATTAAGGGAGGCATTGTTCCAGTTGTTCCTAGTCATACTGCGGAAGAAAAAGAAAATAAAAAAATTATATATATTATATATATATAACCCTTTCTTTTCTCTCTCCATCTCCCCTTAGTTAATTCCATCCATTGAATAGGGTGGGTCAGGTGGGAGTTTATGGGTTTATATTATTCTGAAATGTAATTGTATCTTTGTGAGTGTATTTATTATGCAAATCTGTTTGTATGGTATTTTCATAAATCAACATACTTTATGAAAGAGAACATTGAGAGACAATATGCACAGTGAATAACGCACATAAGGATTGGTCTTGCAGGGCCCATTATAAAGGGACCAAAGGGGAACATGATAAGCATACATGGGCCATAGCAAACAGAAAGTCATCTCCCCAGGAATGTAGGTATAAATATCTGTAATATGAGTATATAAACAGGAGTTACAGTATGACTGTACATCAATACTGAATTATGATATTTAAATAAAGAATTAACTTTTGGAAACAAAATGAAAAAAGAGAAAGAGATGGAAAGAAAAAAAAAGTTTGATTTTGAGAGAAATTCTGCTGTTTGGATTTGGAAAAATAGCTTGGAAAAGCTGTACAGCAATAGCGCCATCTAGTGGGAGAAGGTGTGCACAGATCTAACATTCTGCCCTGTAACTTTTTCAGTCTGCAAAACAGGTTAATTATATCAAAATGTGCATCAAAATGCATTGACAATTGCAGTTTACAAGTGAGACTTGTAATGTAAATATGTTTCCCCGATAAGGAACCAAAAAAACTGCAAATATATCTTTTCAAATGCAACTTTGTGTAAACATCCATTACTACATGTAAAAACATTGTTATAAATCCTTCATACACAGTGGAAAAGCAAAATACGTTCTACATGGAGCCATCTTGGCAGAATATGTTTTTGTTCAGAAACTAAAGAAGCTGCAGATTTCCACATCATGTCACTTTCCTGCAGTGGATCCATAGTGGGTTTCATCTTTCATTATTCACATGAAAATGTATGGTTTTATATCAGCATGGACCCCCCCATGTGTTTGATAGGGTCTTATTACCCTATTTTGATTTCCACTATGGTAATGGGGCCAGTTATCAGATGTATAAAACACCACCAAGACTTTTTCTTGAAAAATGTACACCTTGTCGTGACTTATCACGACTTTGTCAGTGGTGTCAAGTCGTGCCGATTTTCTGGCACTCATTGGTTCCATAATGGCCTCTGACCCCTAAATTGTATTATGGTGGTCAGTGGAGATGTAGAGGCTGCAGTTGCCAGAGCAGTCTACAGTAATACTTGAATAGCCGGTTCTGGCTGTATCAGGAAACATAGAGGCTTGCTACAATATTTATGTCACCATGTTTTACCTACCTAAACTAACTGCTATGTTATTTAACACTGTTCAAACCCCCTAAGTCTTTGAAGTGCTTTGGGGTGGCGTTAGCAGAGCACCCTAGTCGTCATAGCAATAACAACGCCCCCTGCCACATCTCCACCCCCTTCTCCCTTCAGCTTTGTCACTGCTGGGTCCAGCAAGATATGGAGCCGGGGTCCTGCGGTGCTCAGCCAATGTACTGCAGCCTATTTGCAGTTATGTTTTAGCATTGATGGAGCAGCTGGACCATAAAAACAAAGGTATGGGTGACATGTGTAGGCATAATACTAAATATTTTAGCAGTTAAAGTAGGCAAATCGTGGTCACAGATTCCATAATCTTATATTTGTTATCCATTGTCTCCTTCCTTCTAAAATCAACTTTTAAAATTATGCTAATGAGCCTGAAAGGCTACTGGGGTGGTTCCCAGAGCCTCTCCGTGCTGCAGACCGTTAGACTGTCTCACTCTGCCACTCTGTTCCCTCAGCACCCCCCCCCCACACCTTTTGTTTGTAAGATTTATGCATCTGTTAATAAATCCTGCTCTTGTTTGAAATTTGAAGGCTCTAACTTATTTGCTTCTTATCAAACCTGCTAAATCTGCAGGGGGTTGAAAACTACTTGTAGGCACTGTACATAAGCTGACTTATACCAAGATTGATAATGGCAGATTGACACTCCAGCCGCAGCCAGAGCTGCAGTCATCTGAGATGACCTAGCAGTAGATAGTTGATTGCAGCTCTAGATGTGACTGGAGTATATAATGGCAAGAATGAGACTGCAGCGCTGGATGTGGCTGTCACGTGCCTGCTGTTGACATTTCATTAAAGGGGGGTTCTGCTGGGGATATATTGCATTAAAGGGGAGCTCTGCTGTTGACATTTCATTGAATGGGGAGCTCTGCATTAGACATTACATTAAAAAGGGGGCTCTGCTGTGGACATTTCATTAAAGGGGTCTCTGCTGTGGATATTTCATTAAAGAGGAGCTCTGCAGTAGACATTACATTAAAGGGGGACACTGCTGTGTATATTTCATTAAAGGGGTGTATACAGAATTGGGATCTGTACTGTAGAATAACACCCAATCAATGGGCTACACACATGTAAAAATGGGCTATATTAGATGAAAACAAAACAACATGTGTAAAGTAGCGAATGAACTTTATTGAAAAGTTAGGACAAAGGACAAACATCAACAAGACAAAAAATGTATCATAAAATCATTTAAAAGGAATGCACCCTGGTGCACCCATACATACAAAAATCCACTGGAGCCCGACACCTGATAATGTCGGGTTTAACCAGACCTGGGCCTCACAAAAACCATCCCACTAAGAGGTGAGTGTATGAGCCAGGCATGCGTCTGTGGGAAAGGAGATGTAAGCAACAATAGCTATCAGACAGTCCAGCCCGAGGATGTGTGGTGATACGCACAGAAGTGCGTGTGAATCCTCTGTGCTGGAGTGGCTGAGGTGCAATAGCGTGCCCACTAGACACCAATCTGAGCTACAATATTTACCAGAAGATGTGGGGTGGAGAAGTGGACCCAGGACAAGTCGCCCCACGCGTTCCGCCGCGTATCGCGGCTTCCTCAGGGGTCATTTCATTAAAGGGGAGCACTGCAGTAGACATTACATTAAAGAGGGCTCTGCTGTGGACATTTCAATAAAGGAGGGTTCTGCTGTGGACATTTCATTAAAGGGTGTTCTGCTGTGGACATTGAATTAAAGGTGGGCTCTACTGTGGACATTTCATTAAGGGTGTTCTGCTGTGGACATTAAATTAACCGGTTAAGGCCCGAGCCCTTTCCTGTTTTTTCATTTCCATTTTTCACTCCCCACCTTCAAAAATCTGTAACTTTTTTATTTTTACACATAAAGAGCTCTGTGATGGCTTGTTTTCTGCGTAACAGATTGCACTTCATAGTGATAGACAAGAGGTGGACCGATTCACTGAATCAGGAAGAAGAGGGAGAAAGCCAAAGTGCGCGACTCAGGTGTAGTATTAGAATAACAGTTGTTGTAACTACAATTTTAAGGTGCTCACCTTGCGGCTATCTTGTAGCCTAGCATGTAGTGTGTTGATGTGATGCGCTGCCTGTGGGTCCACGAGGATTAGGCATCCAATGTTCTATCCCGCGGCTGGAACAGGTGAGTGGTGGCAAGGCTGAAGAATCCACATCAACGGCGTGTCATCACTTGGAAAGCTCTTTATTGTTATTATTAAAAGGTGAACTACGCGTTTCGGAGCTGTACTAGCACCTTCGTCAGGTTCAAAATAATAAAAAAATAATAAAAAAATAATAAAAACATAGAGTGGTCACTCTATGTTTTATTATTTTGAACCTGACGAAGGTGCTAGTACAGCGCCGAAACTCGTAGTTCACCTTTTAATAATAACAAAGAGCTTTCCAAGTGACGGCGCACCGTTGATGTGGATTCTTCAGCCTTGCCACCACTCACCACTTCATAGTGATGGTATTGAAAATTTCATGCCATGTACTGGAAAGCGGAAAAAAAATTCCAAATGCAGTGAAAATGGTGAAAAAACGCATTTGTGCCATTTTCTTGTGGGCTGCGGCTTTCACTGTGCGCCCCAAATGACATGTCTACTTTATTTTTTGGGTTGGTACGATTACGGGGATACCAAATTTGTATAGGTTTTATAATGTTTTCATACATTTACAAAAATTAAAACTTCCTGTACAAATTTTTTTTTTCGGATTTTGCCATCTTCTGGCGCTAATAACTTTTTTATACTTTGTTGTACGGAGCTGTGGGTGGTGTCATTTTTTGCGACATTTGATAATATTTTCAATTATATCATTTTTAGGACTATACGACCTTTTGATCACTTTTTATAGATTTTTTTTATATTTTTCAAAATGGCAAAAAAGTACCATTTTTGACTTTGGACGCTATTTTCTGTTACGGGGTTAAACGCATTGAAAAACCGTTAATAAATTTTGATAGATCGGGCATTTTCGGACGCGCCGATACCTAATGTGTTTATGATTTTTATGTCAGTTCTAGGGAAAGGGGGGTGATTTGAATTTTTAGGTTTTTTTATTATAATTTTTTTTGTAACTTTTTAAAAAATATTTTTACTATTTTTCAGACTCTCTAGAGCAGTGTTTTTCAACCTTTTGTGAGCCGCGGCACACTTTTTATACTTAGAAAATCCTGGGGTACACCACCAACCAAAATAGCACAAAATGACACTAAAACAGTCATATTATACATATAGTTAATAATATATATTCTAAATTTATTTTACTCACTCAGTGAATGAGTGTGAAACCTCTTCCTCAACAGTTCTCAGTTTCTCCCTGTTTTTAGTATATGCTGCTGATTATTATGTGGCTCATATACTGCAAAATAAAGGGGTACTATGAGAAGTACTATGGCCATGAGGCCAGAGTACAAGTGCCAGCTCAAATACTCAGCATATCAGCTGGTACTTGTAGTACTCCAGCCTCATGACTATAGTATTTCTCATTTTACATCACTGCGCATTGCCGGGAAACAAAACACAGAGGGCACCATAGTTTGGGGAACTTCCCCGCGGCACACCCGACCATGTGTCGCGGCACACTAGTGTGCCACGGCACACAGGTTGAAAATCTCTGCTCTAGAGTACTTTAACCCTAGGTGGTCTGTACGATAGTATCATATACTGCCATACTACAGTATGGCAGTATATGGGGATTTTCCTCCTCATTCATTACAATGTGCTATCAGCACACTGTAATGAAGGGGTTAAAATGAAATAGCCTCGGGTCTTCGGAAGACCCGAGGCTACCATGGAGACAGATCCCCGCTCCCCGATGACGTCATGGGGAGCGACGATCCTAGGCAAGATGGCGACGCCCATGCGCCCAGCTTTCCCGGCAGCGATCGCTGTTATAACACCCACGATCGGTGCTAGCACCGATCGCGGGTGTTACCGGTACGTCTTTGCTGCAATACCACTCCTGCCACACATTGCATATGTAGCAATATTGTACACGATCTGTACAGATCTAGGTTAAATGAGAGGTCCTGATCATCACCTTCTGAAGACACGGCAGAGGGCGAGGCTCTAACCCAAGATGGTGATGCCCATTCGCCGCCAGCTGTAATATGCTGCTGCCAGCTTTGCTGTGCTGGTTGTGTGCTGCAACATTTAAAAGGCATGTATACTCTGATGTGCCTGCATCTTCTTCTCACTCACCATCAGCTTATTCCCCCCCTCCCTTCTCCGCTGACTTGTATACTGAGCTGTGATGTGAACAGATAGATTACCTCCTGTCTAGTCCAGCTCTAGCGAGAACGTAATTGACCCCACATTTTTTATTAAATAGTCAGATAAATTATTTTGGATAAAACTGACTTGTTAATTTTCTGCACAGTTGTCAATGGACACTGGATATTGTCTGTATATGGATAACCTAGCTGTTTATTCCATTTGAAGGTGGGATTACAATCTATTGCATATTTGGCTTTTCATGTTTCCTTTGAATACATGCAAATATGTGAAACAAGAACGGACAAATGAGGGAACAAAATGAAAGGGATAAATCAATGACACATTTATTGACATGAATATGATAGAGGCACAAAACAAGAAATGAAATATAAATTCTTTACGCAGAACATTAATATTATTTAAAAAAATACATAAAAACAGAAGTATTGCCATTTACTGAACACAACATCACAACTATAAATTACACATAGTAAAAATAGAAATATATTCATCCCATAATGTAAAAAAAAATTATGCAAAATGTGTGTCCTTCAATATTTCTCTTTTTTTCACAAACAATTCAATATTTCAATATAAGGTTATTAGATATTTTCTTAGAAGACTTGTCATCTTTTGTGCATGTTTTAGTGAATAAAATTTGCATTGCACATTGACCCCTTAAAGATGAGGGCCATAAATGTACAGCACAGCGCCGTCAACTGGTTCATGGAGAGTTTTCTTAATGCTCATCTAAAGGGGTTGTCCAACTATTTAAAAAAACTTAGCATTTGGGCTGGGGAGCGCTTTTTAAAAAATAAACCTCCTCCGACGCTCCCGTTCTCCTGCCTGATACAGTGCTAGGACATAGGGATGGGTGGGCATGCCAGGACCCCGGAAGTTGCTGGAGCGGAGGTGCAGTGCTCCTGTAAACAAATAGGGGGCAGCTACGATGGAGACCAGGAGCGCCACAGGAGGCAAGTTTTTTTTTTTTAAAGCCCTCCCCATCCCAAAAGAAGGGGTAGACAGTAGGTAAGTGTAAAAAGTGCTCACATGTTGGTATAGAGACAGCAGGTTTATTGCAGGTTCATACGAGGAGGTGGGCTTTCAGATGAGGAATAGACAAGTAGGTCTTATAAAGGCTGGACACTGGAATATACGGTCATCAATGTATCAAGAATTCAGGTCATGAATGGCCTTTTACATCTGACTGTAAAACAGGTAGACGGGGAAGAGGCCGACAGGGGTGAGTTGGATTGGAAGTTGTATAATTCTTTTAGATGGGGGGCACAGGTGAAGGCGTTAGAGCCAGACAGAAAGGAGATAGAGGTACAATATATACTCTATTATATAGGTGGCTGCTTGTGAAAAGCTAGAAGAGGAGAATATGTGTCTAATTAAGTTAATGTACTGAAAATGCCAACACTGTATTTGCTTCTAGACCTTGTTTTACTCTGCTGAACTGCTTGATAACACCTCACAAAGCTGCTTTTTGTAATGAAATGAAAACCAAATGAACATGAGTCTATAGCAGCAAAGTGCTAATCTGGTTTACTAACCCACAGTGCTCCCAATTTACCCTAGGGAAATGGGAAACTGCCGATACAAGCTGCCACAAAAAGCAAGCCAATTTTCTCATTATGCAATGAAATAATATCCTTAAACAATTGCAATAAACACAAAAAAGAAGGAGCTTGTATGACAAAGCCTTTACTGTTTCAGTGTAATTTGGTCCTTTGTTCTCACCCGCCAAGGACACAGAGAGCTACTGAGAGAATTAAACCCTTCCTCTCCATGACATTGAAGACTCAAAATGCTGCCTGGTAAAATATGTTCCAGAAGCTTTTGCTATAATTTCTTAACCTACAGATGGATAAGTAAGTGCAGAGCATAATGAAGAATGACTTGCATATCAAGAATGGCACTTGCTATGTGGCATTGTGAAGGAAGTATTCAAAAAGTCAACACTAAATTGTTTGGTAGTGTGCACTGCAAGAATTGTCTTCAATATACATGGTAGCAGTAGTAGTCTGCTCGAAAATAAATAAAATAAAAGGAACACTAAAACACCACAGCCTAGATCTCAAGGAATTAAAGGGCTATTCCGACAAAGACAAGATTTTTAAACATTCTCAGCATAACAAAATAATATTGAACTAGAGAATGTGTTAACAAAAATACAGCATTTCACATTCCAACCTGTCTCTCTCAGTCCTGGAGGTTGTCCCTGGATCAGACCGTAAATCTTCTGACAATTCCCTCTAGCTTATGTTACATTAGAGGAGGAGGTGGAGGGGTAGGAGGCAGACAGCACACTACAGGCACAGACACTTCCTGGTTCAGTCGTGCTTCCAGCAGCCATGGAGAGGAGACATCAGCTGCTTCTCTACAAACAAGATAAACTCTGGATCCCATGGGACGAGGTGACATAGAAGAGCTGACTTTGTTTTATGAATTTGGTGAGACAGCAGAGCTGAGTGTGTTTTAATTTCTTATATCAATCTCATGACTCTGATCTCTCATCTCTCTTTTTGTATGTGTCAGATGCCAGTAGAATGTTGAGAAGCCAAATAAAAGGGAGATAAACCCTGGACACTGATAATTTAAGCACATTGTCAGCACACAGCATCTCATAGCACAAAGGGATCATGAATTTTCTGCTTAGAGAGTCCCCGCCCACAATCTGGAATTTAACACTGACTGTCACTGAGTTATAGGAGCTAAAACCGCAATAAAGTGAGGGGTGAAAAATTATTGTGTAAACATGACTACAGGACTATATTTCACGGAAAAACCCATTAAAATATTATAGTTGCATTCTGTATTATAACATAGTGGAATTTGTCGAGAACAATAAAACATAAAAATGCTCAATGAAAAAATGTACAGCCCATGGTGGTCTATAAATTTAATAATACTCAATCCAATGGAAATGCCACAAGACAAGGAAACGAGGCTCAGACGTGTGTGTGACCTCCACATGCCTGTATGACCTCCCTATGAGGATTCTCCTTATGAGCTGGCTGTGTGCATGTAGCCCAACGGTAAGGCAGTTTTTGAACACATGTCAATCCATGAACTTTAGCTCCTCAGATTAATTGCCTGATTCAGTCAACCACCAATTGCCACTATTTGCACCACAAAATATAGGACATGTCCTAAATGTGGGCAGACTGGACCACTCTTTTGCCTATGGAGGGGGAGGGTAAGCAGCGCTCACCCCTCCCACCTTCTCTTCCCGACCATGTGCTTGCCTGCACCAGATTAGCGGCTGTCTAAATGCACCCTAACTCAGGGAAAACTTCAACCAGTAGCTTTCAAAGTCCAAATCTAAACAATATTTACCTCATTTCCATGTTCTGATGGTTCTCCCCTGGGTTTTCCAGCCTGATCACTTGCCAAGCATCAACATTAATATCCCAAGTTAGGAAATGGCATAGATTGCACTATAGCCACAGTTAATAGTAGAAATGCAGCTGGAGTACTACAGTATGTCCCAACTACTTATCTCACCCAGATCTCCAAATGGATGCCTTGACAATGTATTATTTATTTACTTAATATGCTTGTTAAACTCCTGTCCAATTTCCGGTGCTCCCATAGTTTTGAATAGAGCTGCAGGACGCAAGCATGGCCTGAAGCTTCATTCAATTGCTGAGAATAGGGCCTGCGCTCTTGTAATAGTTGGGGGTCCCAGCACCCATCAAATTATTATCCCCTAACCTGTAACAGCAGTCAGATAAACGATTTTATGAAATAGCCAATACCCCTTACAAACGTACAACCCTTATAACCCAATATCTGTTAGAGTTTGAGTAATATTCACAAACTCTGACACATACTGCAATATTTTGTGTCCATGTATGTGTGGTCACAGGATAGTGAGCCACGTCTGACCTCTCTCACTGTTCTACTACATAGTAATAAAAGCACACAAACTTTTATCTGAATATACAAGCCATGTTACCTGCACACCAAACAAGGAGTTTTGGAATCTTGGCCAGATCTGTACTTTGCAATAGTTCTGTCTTCAAGCTCCTTGGGCAGTTCTTTAGACATCATGATTCTCATGTGCTCTGACATGCACTGTGAGGTCTTATATAGACAGGTCCTAGTCAAGTACATTCGGTTTAAATTAAATACAGCTGGACTCCAATAAAGGAGTAGAAACGTCTGAAGGAGGATCAGAAGGAAATGGACAGAATATGAGTTAAAAGAAATCTACCATCGGGAAACTACTTTCTCAAGTAGTTCTCGATGCAGATTCCCCTTCCTTGCAGCAGTGCATGGTCACGACGTGTCAGACACCAGAACAGTATGCAGTATGTATACGTGTCACAGCAAAGGGTCTAATTGTGCTACTTCAGGTTTTGTATGGAGTTTCCACACACATGACCCCTTAGTCTTATATTGTGCATGCAGTGTGGTGAGGCACAGTGCATACAAATCAAGAATCAGAGAAAAAAAAAGTAGTGTGTCACTGACATGATTTGATTCAAAAAACATAACAAATTTTATTAATATTCAACACTTGAACACAAACATGCATGTTTGTGTTCAGTGTTGAATATTAATAAAATTTGTTATGTTTTTTTAATCAAATCATGTCAGTGACACACTACTTTTTTCTCTGATTCTTGATTTGCTCGTTTTGAGTGTGTCGACTATTACCTCTACTTGGTGCAGTATTCTGCTGTGCAAGGTTCCATTTTCTATTGACTGTGCACAGTGCATACAATGCACAAGTGGACATTCCTGCCCAAATTTCCAGCTTGGCTGCTCATTATCTATTAACACACCAAACAAGGAGTGCACTATCCTTTTATAGAAATCCAGATACTCATTAGACAGAAGCTCTATGATGAAATATCTCATTACTCAAATCCACAGCCTTTCCTGACATCAGATTATTGAAAGTAAATAAAAATCAATTGGATAGATCTACTTCATGAACTTCTTTGCTACTGAACTGATTTTCTGCCTCCTGTAATAGAAAGGAATATGGTGGACATAAATTACATTAACGGCAGCTTATAGTTATAATAAAACTAAAGTCGTAAGCGTGGCTATAACTGTGGTACCAGTAATGGAGAGTTATGGGCTTCATAAGTCAACTGCTTGTGCAAAGATATCACTCACAAAAAGTCAAAAAGACTTTGTAAAACCTGAGCATTGGGATGGTGGCGGATATTTTCCACAATATGATTGATTCTACCCATGAAAAACAAATTGTAACATGCCTCACTGAATAACTTTGCATAACCATACTTACATATGTTTATGTAAGGACCTGTCACCCATATAAAGGCACTAGGAGCTGCTTACTAAGGTAAGAAGCTCCTAGCGCTATCTCAGATGTAGAAGTGTTACACTGCTAGCGTTATAAGAACCGTCCAATAAAGCTAGCACTGTATACACTGTAACACTGCCGCGCTGTATAATAAACGCCGGGCCGCGCTGTAAGCATATTAATGAGGGGACAGTCCGAGGCGCTGCTTCTCTCCTGGACCACCCCATCCACTCCATAGGCCATCAGTGACTGCCAAGCTTTATGTGGTGGTCACCGCCTCCTAGTCCCGCCCCCTCATGAATACAATGGAGCACTTACAGCGCAGTCAGGCGTTTCCATTGTACAGTGCGGCAGTATCTGCTAGCTTTATCAGAAGTTTCCGATAACACTAGCAGTGTAACACAGCTACATCTGTTGTACCACTAGGAGCTGCTTACTTTAGTACCGAATGCCTTTTTATGGGTGACTGGTCTTCTTTAACGTAGCAAAGACCAAATCTGCACTTTGTGGTCAAACAGGGAATACTAAGAGAGCACTTCTTAGACAACTCCCTTAGGAGTGACACGCTGAGGAGATAATCTAAGATGCACTAGAAGTCTAACATGTTTAAGCCACATTTTTAGAAAGTTTTTAAAAGGCTCAAAGGACATCTACCACCAGGATGAAGGATTGTACACCCATACCACTGACATACTGGTGTGTGCCCCCTTTGGCAGCATCTGTTCTTCTTGGAGCTTCTGATGCCCTGGTTTTTAAGAAAAAAAAGTTTTAATTTATTCAAATCAGCCTGAGGGGCCATTGTGGAGGCCGGAGCCCCTCAGACTCCCTTGCATAATTTTTAAAGCCTTTTTTGTAAAAACCAGAGCAAAAAAAGCTTAAAGAAGAGTGGATCCTGCCAGAAGGGGCACGCACCGGTATGCCAGGGGGCTTAGTTTACAATCCTTCATCCCCAGCAGCCATAGTGCCCATAGAGCCCCCAACTGATGCCACAGTGCCCCCCAACAGCCACAATGCTCCAAGTGTCCCCCCCCCAGCATCCACACTGCCCAGTTCACTAGCAGCCACAGTGCCCCCCATCAGCCACAATGCAACTCCTGCCCCTCCCCTGTCCCACTGAGGGAAAACAACAGCAGCGGGGGAGTATCAGAGGTACCCTTCCCCTATTGTGCACTCCCGTCGTGAGAAGCATTGGGGCAGATCGCCAGAGCTGGGCCGGATAGCACAAGGATGTAAGCCGGATTTGGCCCGGGGCCTTGCGTTTGAAACCCATGGTCTAGGCTAATTTGGCAATGTCTAACTTTTACACAGTTTTAGTTTCTCTTCCCTTGTAAGTAAATATCCATTAAATGTGATTCATTTAAACAGGGTCTTATATATATGTGTTTCAGGTAAGGCAATTGGGATGTGCCCCCAAAGGTAACAATGACTGATGAGCATGGGGACAATTTCTGTGTAGCGCTGCAATAAACAGAGCAGCACTACAAAAGTAATAAATCATGAGATGCTTATGGCTTCCTTGAAAGAAGAGTTTATAAAGGCTGATAAAAATAATACATCTAGGTGCTCAATGGAAGAGTGTTAGCAAAAAAGAAATTACATTTTTTTTTTTATCAACCAAAGTGGAGCACGCTGGTTCTGTTGTACATCATGTTTATGAGCAGGATAGAAGAATGTATAGAAAATATCAAAGGCCAAAGGGCACTAAGAAGATAGGAAAAAGTACACAAGGAAAATCACCTAGTTTATGAGGTGACTAACCCTGTTAGGTCCTAAAGTCCAGCCTGCGATGCCCTATGTCATTTCGTAGCCGGAGCCCTGATCAGCTGCCACCCCGACTGGAACCTGTCTCTCTCAAAAGATGGCCGTATCATAGACTTAGGTAGAGGGATAGTTACCACAGGCAAGTATTAAATTGTGGGATATCAGATTTCTCCCAACATGGCACGTTTCCCCCCCGATGGGATATCATCACAAAAACAGAGGAATAACCCTTACATGGTCCAATGATCACATCACAACATCTAGCTGCTATAACTTTGTTATGAGTTACAGCAGCTATAGATGCGCATGCTCAGTATGTTACAGCCAGGTCCTGAAGACAGCCAGAAGACCCTTGCAAGCCGCGGTTGGGTGTTGGCTATAATATACAGGGTGCAAGGTAAGTTATAACAAACAATTATATTGTAATGCAAATGCTTATAAAAGGCAGAGAGGCATTTTTGCACTGCAGGTGTCATGGGCTTCTGCAACTTGTCTTTAATGAAAATGAGGTCCCTGGTGACAGGTTCCCTTTAATACATATATCTAGGCTATAAGGCCTTTTCGCTTAGACATCTCATTACAGCCATTGCTTAAAGGGGTATTCCAGGAATAAGCATAATTCATATGCAAATGGATACTCAAAATATAAGCTAATGTGTAATTAGTTGTTATTTACAATTTTGCTCCCCTTAGCAGAAAATGCTGGTGACATAGACTGTAATGAAGAATTAAAATGTTACTGGCCCTTTAATCAGTCCGTTAATTTCCTCCGCGCGGTCCGTTGCAGAACAGAAGATGGCTGCTGGTCACATGTCCACATCACATGTCCTGCACCTGCCTTCGCAGGGTCATGTGATCACCACTAGGTTTGGCTGTAGTCGGTTGGTTGCAGTGCATCCAGTATGGCCAGTGTTGTGGTGATGGCAGTTACACATCATTACTATGGTAACAGAGCAAGAAAACCTGTTATATCATCACCGGGAGCAGAGCATAAGAGAGAGGAGGAGTTACTGAGAACTAAAGGATCATGGGACTTGTATTTTCCAGTGGCGGCCATCTTAGTGATAACTCCACCTACTTTAGAGAGGCCATAAATTTTGTAAATCATAAAATCAAACTATTTAAGCTCCATTTTGTGACTAATGATATTGAGTATTGTTGTGTTCATTTATTTATATCATCATGGGTTTTTGTGTCAGACGTTCATATTCCCGGAATACCCCTTTAAGAATCATGCTTTTCAGTCATTTCATTGATTGTTATGTTGACTATTACACTGAATTTCACCTTGATTCTCTTTTATCATTACTGGTATCAGTATGCTTACTCTTCACTATCATTACTTTTATTAATTGTTTTAGCTGATGCCTACATGTTAAACCAAAAACATTAGAAGTCCAGCAGCAACAAAAAGCATGAAACTGTGGGTGTAGATCCCAAAAATACTGGTCATGACACATCAGACAATAATAATCCAGTGACATAATGTGCACTACTCTGTTTGTGGTTTGTAAACGCTTGGCTATAAGCCATAAAAGCGTTGGGCAAGTTGCCCTAAAACAAAATGACATAGGCAGTATTGATCACATGATCGTGACCCGTGTTTACTGCTTAGTAATGAATGAGATGACTAATGTACGCGCCAGAACTGACGCTTGTGTGGCACTTGCGCCAAAAAAATACAATGTGGGGTATATGATTGGTGGATGGCTCCCTGATGTCACAGGGACTCGCGCACATGGGCCCTTTGTAATTCTGAGCGCCGAGGGAGATAATAATACTGTCACCAAGTAACTAGAGGTAAATAATGGCGTTATTACACATCGCCATTTACTTACATTTTGTGATATACTAATGGATGTTGTTAACGGTGTTATATTTATGGATGTATTGTTATGTAATCTTTTTGTAAAAATGCACCTGATATGATCACATGACTTATGATGTTGTCCATATATATGGAGTGTTGGATTTATCACATTGCTTGAAAAAGGATCCTGAACGGGGTCTGAAACGTTGCACTTGGGCTTATAAAGCACCCATCCGTTTGTTCACATTCAATTGGGAGTGCAGTCTCTTTTCTTTTTGGATTACATGTTATACCAGTTATTCCTACGTATTGTATGTATTTTATTCCAAATAAAGAACCAAATACTGCAAAATTCTAACCGCGCCTCCCAAATGTCCCTTTTCTTGGGGTAACATCCTTTGGGATCTACCTCTTGAGCTTATATATAGAAAAAAATGTGACATTATGACAAATATTCTTTGGACATTGCACTCAAAGTGTGTTCAAAAATTCACTAATTCTTTTGCCACAAAATATTTTCTTTGTTGAACTGTGCAGGACACTACCTGACTGGTTGTTCATCATGCGGACAGCCTTGGCTTTAGCCAGTTCTAAAGCTGTGACCCATCGCTGTCTCTCCACTTCGCAGCTTGCCTTGAGATGATATGTGCGGCCACCATTGGACAGCACAATGTTACAGGAATCTTCAGTGTCAATATGAGCTGTAGACAGGTTAATGGTTCCTCGGCAAGTATGGGCCATCTCGGCCTGTGTCCTAGAGGATGACAGATTGTAAAATAATGTAAATTAACGAACCACAGCATGAGGTATCAAAGTTTTACAAAGTAATGGCAAAGATTTTGAGACAGTCTTTTTGCAGCACTAAGCATGAAGACAAGAGTTTTGAATATACTCAGGATAACAAAATGACACATTCTCTAATTCAATGTTATTAACAAAAATACAGCATTTCATAGATATAACTCAGACCTGTCTCTATCTGTCCCGGGGTATACAATTTTGGTTGCTCTGGGATTCCACCACAAATTTTCTGAATGGATGGGCAGGCAGATTCCTGACATGAATAGCTTCTCCTATCTGCAGGATGCAGTTTGCTGTCTGCATCCAGTTCCTCTCTCCTGCATTACAAGACAAGCTCACACACAGACACTTTAAGCCGGCAAGCAGCGTGTAGAGACTTACACTACAAACTACAGATAAGATCTTTATAGCAGGGGAGGGAGGCATGTAGCAGAGCTGACTCTGTGTATGTTATAGCTCAGATTTAGGGAAGCTGAGAGTATCATTGTGTGTTATATCCAACTCATGGATCTCATTGGGGGTCATTTACTAAGGGCCCGATTCGCGTACGTGATCGGATTGTGGTGCATCGGCGCTGGCATGCACGCGACGGAAATCGGGGGGCGTGGCCGAACGAAAACCCGACGGATTCGGAAAACCGCCGCATTTAAAAAAAAAAAATCTGCCGCGGAGCTTGCACTTACCTCCACTCAGCCCGGCTTAGTGAACTCCAGCGCATTCCGATGCTTTTCGGAGGAACTGCCTTAATAAATCCCGGCCGGACCCGAATCCAGCACAGAGAACGCGCCGCTGGATCGCGAATCGATCGGGTAAGTAAATCTGCCCCATTATCTCTGATCTGTCCCATCTCTCTTTCGGTGTCAGATACTAGTGAATGTCGAGAAGCTAAATAAAAAGGGTAGATAAACCCCTCCTCTGGTGTTCTAAGCACATTGTCAACACACAGCATCTTGTAGCACAGAAGGATCATGAAATGTCTAAACATTTGTGTTAGTTGTGTAAACATCACTAGGGGAATAAAATTTGAGAACTTTCTTTCATTGGCAAACTTCTTTAAATGACATCTACCATCAGATTATCTGATGGTAGACATTTATTACTTAGCTCCCCATCCCGAGTTTCATGAGACCTCTAACAATCTAATATTGATACCATATAGTCAGTTGTGGATTATAATATGGGAGGTTTGGGCGGTAGCCCAGGAACCAAGCATACTAGGGAGCCCATGCCACCCAAACCACCCATTAATCTTTATACTCAGAAGGAACTAAACCCATTAGAAATTCTCATACATCTCTTCCTGCTCTCAATACACATTTAAACAAGAGCCATTTCCGGTCCTTTAAAAGGTCCTGAAACAGCAGATTGAAAGCAGGCAGAAGGGACGCAACCCCCAACCCCAATTCCAAGCTTGTAGGTGCCGTAATACTGATACAGCCCATTTCTTCTTTTTGCTTATCTATCCCAATCATCTTCGGTGTTTTAGGCTGGATACAAATGGATGCACACTCTCTGTACCAAATGCGCATGTAAAATCCATCCCACAATCTGAAGTGATATATTCGGATTCATGGTAGATATGTGTCACATTATGCCGAAGAACATTAATATGTTGTGAAATATAATATCCACAGTCCATGTCAATATTCTGCATTGTGTGTAGGGGTAGCCTAGATATTACAGGTGGTCCCCTACTTAAGGACACCCGACTTACAGACAACCCATAGTTACAGACAGACCCCTCTGATCTCTGGTGAAGCTTTCTGAATGCTTTACTATAGTCCTAGATTGCAATGATCAGCTGTAAGGTGTCTGTAATGAATTGTCACTGGGGCCCAAAATTTTTTTTTCTGGATCTACAATTATAAAATATACAGTTTCGACTTACATACAAATTCAACTTAAGAACAAACCTCCGGACCCTATCTTGTACGTAACCCGGGGACTGCCTGTACATCGATTACAAAGCTACTTTTATCTGCAGTTTATCCCAGATCCTGGTGGGCATCTAACCACAATGTTAATCCCTTTAAGAGTTTAATAATTTTTTTCTAACAGGTAGAAATATCCATGCGCTGATCCATGCGATATAGAATACCGCTGGGGTAGTACATATTACTATAAATGGGCTTAATCATGAAAATACATTAAGACAAATGAAGACAGTGACAGAAGATAATCAATAGCTTCTAACAAGCACAAACTACGTCTCCATTCCACTAAAATATGCTTTATTGGAGATCTGAAATACAATGTACATGAGCAGGAACAATGGGGTTAGAAGTCAAAATGTACAATTACAGACTGCTGCACGAATACAATGAGAAGATAACAGGGATCAGAGAGAACTGCAGCTTATATTTTACATCAGTAATAATGGTATTGTAATCTTCTAGCCCACAGGCTGTGTACCCTGGCACTTCTGCTATACACACACACATATATGTGTGTAGCAGAAGTGCCAGGGTACACAGCAGAAGTACCGGGGTACACAGGCTGTGTGCTAGAAGATTTATCACAATACCATTATTACTGATGTAAAATATAAGCTGCAGTTCTCTCTGATCCCTGTGTATATATGTATATAATAGTTTCTGTCATACACAAAGCCCTTGAAGCAGCACTCCAGCATCATACAAGCATTGTCGTAATCCAGCACTCACCGATTCATTAGTGATCCCAATGTATTAACTCACTTTAAAAGCAGAACACCGGGAATAAACCGCTTACACGTTTCAAGCTCCTCAGTTCTTAATCATTGCAAGGTTTATAGTCTCAAGTGCTCAGATATACAAAGCCATTATAGATAATGCAACTACCGGTACATAAATTAATAATTTTGAAAGAACTTAACGCTGATGGATAACACAGAAACATAAGAATGAAGGGAAACAGCTAGAAAATGTGATGTCACACAGGTGCACCCCGCAGTGGCTATAATTTGAGGAGAGACTATAGTGACAGGGACAGGACTGCAAGTATGATAGTGATATATGATACAAGAAATCCCGGCTTTCCCCTGCAGAACATCAGCACCAAACAGTAATCAGCATGCTGCCTTTTTGTGAGGAACCTAAGACTCCTTGTTTCATCAATAGATATTCTTGTCACTGTGTTTAAGTGAAACCGTCATTTGAGATCACTTTGAACCACTTCACGCTCATGGACGGATTTATCAGACGCTGAGCTGATGCCGGTTCAGCTCGTCATCAGAGCTCAGTTGGCATCTGTATACACAGCGTGTCAGCTGTACCTAACAGCTGACACCCCAGTTTAACACCCACAGTGGGAGTGAGCTCCGATCATGGGTGTTTAACCTGTTAAATGCCAAGGTCAGTGTAATCACTGCATTTAAATGTCCTCTCCCATGTTTTTGGGGGGGTGCCGATTGTTACTGTGGCAGCCCTTATGTCAGATCCGGACCTCAAAAGCAGTGCCTGTAAGATCTGATCTGTGACAGGATCTTACAGTCACAGTGTCAGCCTATGCGTGTGAGAAAACCCTTTAGGTATGTCCCTCCAGGACAGATAATTTAAACTACCTTCTGTTGCGATATGTGCAGGGGGCAAGTGTTGCCCACCTACAATCCACTATTAGCTACACTAATGATCTGAAAGCAGAGGTCACATTTATGCCTGTACAAGCGTCTTCAACACTTGTGCAGTCAGTTTTTTACTCTTCAAAAATAGTCCCATGTGGATAATTTCAGTATAAGGGGCTGATATCTGGTCATATGACCTGCAGCAACTTGGATGTGAGCCCTGCCTGTCTTCTCTGCATGTCTGTATATACAGATCACTGATAACAGTGATCCTACGCAATGTTACTATAAGAACACTGATATTTGTAATCTGTATAAAACAGAGCCCCTGCTAAGTGGAGCCCCAGTTTAATACTAAAAAGAAATACTAAAAATAAAAAATTTTATATTTGAAGTTTTTACAATACAGCAACCACTAGTCATGTCCGGATGAGGTGGTCAGCGGCGTCAGACATAGTCTAGTTTAGGGACCTGGTGTTGGCCACAGTCTGTTCTGGGTGGTCTGGTTCAACTTTTTTGCTGTTTACACCGAGATGTCCTGGGGGTAGTCTATTTAAGGAGAGATGATAGATTGATCTCCCACACTACACAAGAGAAAGATCAGGCAAAAAAACTTTTCTTATTTTTTACTTTTTATTTGGGAACAATAGAGAATGTACTGTGTAGGAAAAAAATAGTGCTCCAAGTTTCAAATATGGTAGAAACAGCTCTGTGACACAATGGTTAAGATGCAGAGCTAATGTAAAGTGAGTAACGCAGATTATTCTACTTACATAATGGAAGCTGTTAAAAGTCCTCTGAAATCAATGGACAATGTAACTGATATGTTACACCTACATTATTATTGATTTAGTGTTAATAATGGAGGTCTGAATGCAGGAGTAAACTGGGCCTTACATACAGTACAAGAACTCTCCATCATTGGTGCTGTATCTGTTGCATGTGTGGCAAAACAAGTCTGATCTATTGAGGCCCCAGTGTATAAAGAGGTGGCACTTAAGGCAAAAATTGCCCTTTTCCATTCTGAAAAAAAACTATTTGCATATTCCTTTCCCAGAATCATTACTGGAGTGAACATGTCCTACCAGTAGGCTCAGACTGACACACAGGTGAGAGTCAATCCCCAGAGCTAGTTATGCTGTTGGACGGATTGGATGACAGAAATAAATTTGTTAATAAATCAGCTACCTAAGGCAATCAGGTGAGTGTGTCAGGTAATATTTGCACATAGCTTTACAGTGGCCCAATATGACACCGAATGCAAGTTTCCTCATATTGCTCGGCATGCTCAAGGTGATCACAAATGACGGTTTCTTCTCCTCAGTCCTCTGGAGGGTTGTGCTGGTGAGAATATGATACGAATAAAACGTCAATTCCCAAGAGTAAAATACATTGAGCCTTCAGTGAATGATGGATGTTATTCTCTACCACTGCTGTGTCACACAGACCTGGTAAAGAGATCACCTGATTCACACAAAGGAGAGACATCATAAAACCTGACTCTTGTGACAATGTAAAAATACACATCAGAACATTTCTATTGTTAGCAATGGAGTCACATGCCTGAATATACACTCAGTCTAACATGACATGAGCCCAGCAAAAAAAGGATTTCAACTTCTCTCGTTGATATGCGAGAACACATTGGGCTACGTGTACCAAACTTTTAGGTTGCCTTTTTCTTTAATTTTTGAGACCACTCTCAGCTTGTGCCCATTTGCGACTTTTTCTGTGCCTAAAACAGTCTCCTTTCATGGTTCGCCATGGTCTGGTTTTCTGCAGTGTTCCCCGAATTATACCTGAATCCAGATGTGAAAAAAGTCGCAAATTTTGGCTCAAATCAATGGCTGCCCTTGACCAGGCATAGAAATCAGCTTGGAACTGATTGCGACTTTTGGTTTAAAAAGTTGCAAATTCACTTAAGACTAGACGCCACATGTATCAATGAGGAAAAACCGCTAAGATATATCTGACCAGCAGAAAAGCCAAGAAAAGTCCCAAAAACAGATGGACAAAGATGGACTTCTGATACATGTGCCTCATTATTATCCACACCTGCTTTTGGCTTCCAAAACTGCATCTGTAAATCTAAACCTGCACCTTTAAAGGAAATCTGCCATCAGGAACCCTATTTCTGGCTCCTCCATGACCCTCTAGAGAATCTGTCTTTTTCTGAAAAAAAAGTTGTATCAAAGTTTACCTTTCTGTATGCAGAGATGGGTTCCATGTCTCTGAGAGTGGCCAGTGAGGATCGTCATGCATCGATCTAAAAAAACCTCCCATGTCCCGCATATCTCCTTCCCCCTTCGCTTCCCCCCTCAGGACGTCATACATGTCCGCCCCCAACTCCTCTTCTTCCTGACCACATCAGGCTATTCTTGTGCCTGTGTCAGCTTCTGCAGGCAGACATGTACAGATGAAGCGGAGCCATCCTTTCGGTCACCGCACCCATCTGATTTATGTTTGGTGATGCTAGGCAGTGGGGTGGCTACGCAATACGATACAGAGTTTGTGTACCTGCAGGCTCCTCTCCATCTGTGCATGTCCGCCTGAAGATGCTGACCACGCAGGCGTGAGAATAGCATGGCGCAGTCAGGGAGAAGAGGAACCATGGGTGGGTAGACATGTATGATGCCCTGAGGGTGCGGGAGCGACAGGGACGGGGAAGGGGGGGTGGAGATATGGGGGATATGGGATTTTCTTTTTATTTGCAATCGACACATGACAGAGTGGTTTCCTATAGTTGAGGAGGACGGGACCATCCCTCACTGGCCACAGCTCTGCATACAGAAAGGTAAACTTTGAATTAACTTATATTTTTTTCGGAAAAAGTCAGTTTTACTATAAAAAGTCTATGGCAATGTGCACACTATTCTCTATTGGGACATGGGGGAGCCAGAAAAAGGGCTCCTGATGACAAAGGGAACCTGTCACCAGGGACCTCATTTTCATTAAAGACAGATTACAGAAGCCCATTACAGCTGCAGTGCAAATCTGCCTTTCTGCCTTATCTAAGCATTTGCATTACAATATAATTGTGTGTTAATACTTGCCTTGTACCCTGACAAAATCATCTGTGTCGTCCCAGGGGTTGGGTCAAAAAACAAGTGACTTGTCTGTGCTGTGGATTCCTCAGCTCTTTGCTCTCACCTTTGTGCACCTCTACAGCTCCTCCCTCCTGCTCTTTCACAGAGCTCAAAGCCTCGTGAGCTGACATCATTGGGCTGTACAGGAGCACAAAGGTGGGGACTGGGAGCTGAGAAGTCTTCAACACAGACAAGACACATGTTGTTTTTTGAACTGCATCCAAACCAAAGCCCAACCCCTAGGACTACACAGAGGATTCTGTCAGGGTACAAGGTAAGTTATAACACTATAACAATTATATTGTAATGCAAATGCTTACAGAAATCAGAAAGGCAGATTAGCAATGCAGCTGTAATGAGCTTCTGCAACCTGTCTTTAATGAAAATGAGGTCCCTGGTGACAGGTTTCCTTCAAGATTTCTGTTCAAATGTGTCAAACAGAACAAAAGAAAATCTGTACAGGCCTAGTGGGAGCCCAGAGTTAGACACAGGTGCCAACTGGAGTGCAAACGTTGCTAGGTCAGCAGCACCAGCCTTCGAAGAATTAATTCATTCTAATCCCTCAATGAAGGGAAGCTGGAAACATGGAAATCTAAATGATATCCCAAGGATTTACTGTACGATAACAGATAATAATAAGAATCACACACTCTCATATCCATCCATTTGAATAAGTGACTTGATTGAACAAGGCACATTAATGTACATTTACAAGTTTACAGAATAATAAACATTTTAAGATAATAAAATTTGTTTTCATTATCGTAAAATTATCATCCACCAAGTCTGCAAATACAGGATGAACCAGTAATTTTTATTCACATATAGGCAGAGGAGGATGGCCAGCATACTTGCCATTCCGGGCTGGGAAAAAGCTGGGTCATTTTTTTAGGATTACTGAAGATTGGTTTAAACTTGTTTTTAGTGATTCTATCAGGATTTCCGTTTCCCAATCTTGTATTTGCAGCTCTATTTTTACTTTCAGAAATAACAGAAGACCGGACTGACCCCATTAAAGTAAATGAGGTCCATTGGGATTCACGGTTATCCACTTGAAAATGGATCTTGCTAAGCTGTTATGGCTCCGGTATAAAAGGAAACAATGACACTAAGGGTCAACACACAGTCATAGAGCTTCACTCTTACCGGGAAAATCTCTACTTGGAGAATAAACAGACCACTGAATTTCTTTATTACCCAAACATTACCATGCCCATAGGATAGGTCATTCTATACATTCTTTATAGTACGGAATCCAGTCACACTGATTATAAATTGCATTTTTTGTTTATTTTGCAAACAGTTACATTTAAGTGACGTTTCGGTCAATCACTGACCTTCTTCAGACACAATATGCAAGTTTGTAGCGGTTCAGGAGCTGCTGTGCAGGCTGGGCGCTTAGGGGAAGAGCGGGTGTCCGCTTGTAGAGTCGAAGCGCTAGAATTCTATACATTCTATCAGAGCCATGTGTTTATTTCTGCATACATTTCAGGAACAGAGGTACAAAAAACACAGCTCTCATAGTTTTTTTATGGGAAATGTCATTATTCACCAAAACAGACATATCAGTAGACCTCGACTGGTCCTCTTGAAGAGAAATATCAAGTGAAATTAATGTGTATAGATGCTGGGAGCTGTAGTTACACAAGAATTGTCACATCTTGGAAGTACAGCTACACGTAATTATAAACAAAAGGGGAATCATTGTAATGTAATTATCCTACGTGGCATGATCTGCATGATATATGGGGTGGTACAATGCCCTTGTGCAATGGGAGGCTAAAGCACAGAGTCTACTTTCCGCAGCAGCAGGAACATTCTGCTCTACTATAAATGTGATGTTATATTTGGTCCTGCTGATGCCTGGGATATCCGACACAACTGTTTACATACAGTTCGGCTGCAGAAGGCTGAAACTGCACATTTCTAAATGCTATAACTAGTGACAAAAGTCCCTCCTGACAGGTCATGGAAAAAGAAAAAATATTACAGAATTGCAGGAATAAGTTGTAACATTTCATGCTAACCACCTGGATTTCAAACCTTAAAGGGGAAGACAAGTTTCTTATATGTACTAAAGATAACAAAATAACACTTTCTCTAATTCACTGTTATTAACAAAAATGCAGCATTTCACAGAATTTCAGTTGCCCCTATACACGACCCTGTAACTTCTTAGGGTCGGGCCACCATGTTTGATTTGTATTTGCAGCGTGAAGATGACATTTCTGTCTCTCTGTTGTGTCTACTGTAGCCCCACCCCCTGCATGGAGCTCAGAGACACTGACTGATCACATCCTGTCAGGAGATCGTGAGGAGAGAGGGATGCTGCAAACTCCAAGGAGATTAGTGATCCGGTGGGGAACGGGAGGCAGGCACATATCTGTGAGATGTAGCAGAGCTCACAGTGTTTAAGTCTGTCAGCCTCTGTGTATTCTCATGCATCTCTGGTCTGTCTCATCTCTTTCTATGTGTAAGATACTACTACAATGTCAGAAGCAAGATGAAAGTGTATATACACCTGTACCCTGATAATCTACATAATCCACATTGTCACCCCACAGAACTAGATGGATTATAATGTGTCTGCTTAGAGAGCCCCTGCCCACACCCTGGAATTTTGCACTGAGAGCAATAGGAGCTAAAACAGCAAAAAACTGAGTAAAATTGTAAAGTAAGGGGTTAAAATGATCTTTGTTGTGTTAATATCACTAAGGGGATTGAAATGTGAGAATTTTCTTTCGTAGGCAACCCCTTTAAAGAGGAACTGTCAGGTCGATTTGTGACCCTAAACCAACTACAGGTCGTTATGTACCCGTGGTTTAGGGTCCTGAATTGACCTTTCCGAAATGTTCATATGTAAAAAATACTTGATACTTACCTAGATGTCAGTCCAAGTAGCAACATTGGACTCACATCAGCAGATCCCACGCTTGGGCTATCTATACGATCACCGTACATTTCTCACAGCAACATGTTAAAATGAGAACATGTCCTATCTTTCTACGTTTTTGTGGTATGGTCCCTCCATTAAAGTCTATCTTTTATATTGTGGATACGGCTCGCTTATGATGGAATGTGGGTAATATACAAGAGACATGCGGCTGTTTTTGAGGCCGCAAAAACTAGACTGAAAAATGCATTCAGTTGTGTGCATGAGGCCCTACTCCTAAGAAAATGACCACAGTCACAGCGCCTGGGTCTATATTTGTTACCCATGGCCTCTTTCCTTTTAAAATAAACTTTTAAAATGATGCTAAACTGCTCTGGGGTGTTACTACAGCCCCTCCGTGCTGCAGTTTCACAGGCTATTTCACTATCTCCACCTCCCCCTGCTCCCTCAGCACTTCCCCCTCCATCTCTCTGATGTAATCTCACTGCAACACAAGAAGTTTCAGCACCCAGTATAAGGGGGAAGTTCTCCTTGCAGTATACAAGCACAGAGGGGCTCTGGTAACGATGCCTTCAGTATTGTAGATAAGGAATAACAATAAAGCTGGTAAAAACCCCTTTAAAGCTTTTGAAATCTAAAGATAAAGGAAACCTAAAGGATTAAATCTTTATATTTCAACATAGTGGTTTATAAAACCTTTCACATGAGCATTGCAAAAGTTTCATCAGATTTCGATCAGGGTTTGCTTAGTGAAAACTTCCATTTTCCATCAAATTTTAATCAGTTTTAAGTGAGCGATTGTTCAGTGTGGCAGTTTTTCACGCATGTTTTTGATCAGTTTTTACAGCATTTTAAACACAGATGCAACACACTTGAAAAGAAGACTGCTGACTGTGATCTCTATTTTAAAGCAATGGAGCATTGAGAAACGCACTGCACTTGCATGTATTTCAGAGTGCAATGCGTTTTTTATGTATCCATAGATTTGTACAGGGCGTTTTTCACACGTATGACTTGCAAAAGTATAGCCTGATGAGAGTTTCATGTGCGTGAAAAAAAAAAATACATGTCTGACATAACCAACTGAAAACATTGGAGAGTCCAAAGCGAGTCCTGCATGTCAGTCACATGCGTGTGAAAGAGTCCTTAGCCCAGATCCAAAGGCCAAATAAACTGTCTTTATGTTTGTAAAAGAATAAACATCATAGAAAACATTGAGGTCACTTGTTTGGTCTTATAATACAGAACAGATATTCCTGAAAAGGTTATTTCAGAACAACTTTGAGACATCTGAGACCAATACACAGAGGTTTAGCTGGAATACAGCATTTCAGCGTCCAATCCACGTGACATCATGGTCTGCCAAACCAGAGGATAGCAGCACACAACAATCAACTAAGAATAACTACATGAAAAGCTTTGTAGCACAGCCACAGACCCTTGCAAGTTACTATAAACTACAAGCAGACATCGTGTTTTATAGGGCCCAAAATGAATTTATGGCCAGTGAAGTTCTATAAAAGGTCATGTTCTCTTTTGCATTTTTTTTATTTATTGAATACATCTAAAAAGTACAAAAAACAAAGCAATGTTGTAGATACAATAAAAGAATATTTGCAAACAAAGGTTATTTATTTACAATTGCAGACCTGTTTGTAGTCCATGACTACAGACTACACAATGAATCACAGTAGTCAGATATAACAGAAGTGTAATTTCACGCCCTCCGCCCCTTCTTTCTAATCTACATGCATGTACTAATCTAGTTCTTACTAATTTAGATGCAGGTGCTTAACAGTGTCACATTACTATACAATGTGAATAGAAGCTTTAACTACTCTACAAATTCTTAGCACCAACTTATCATAATCACTTGTCAAGGAAGCAACAGAACTACCTCCAGGACAAAAGGCACCCTGCCCGTCATCTCTAGGACCATGGCTCTTCAGATATATTTATAAATTCCAATGCTAACAGGAAGGGATACTGGAGCATGTTCAGTATTGATGTACAGAAGGAAACTGTTAAAAAATATATTGTATATATTAAAAGGAACCTGTAACCAGGAATGTCATTGTTAGCTGGTGACAGGTTCCAATAGCCTATGCTATGCTGGTTTTAAAAATGCCTTTGTCAGCATTATGAAGCATTTCAGTAGTTTGTATAAGTTTCACTCACATTACCTGTATCCCTGCCGGCAGCATGTGGTAAGTCCTGGGGGAGAGGGAAGCTGCAGCCTGTGTGTGCCTGTGTCAGTCTTCTCTCCTCCACACTCATGCAGCTCCCTCCCCACGTCCTTCATGTGCATTGAGCAGGCAAGGGAGGGAAGGGATTGTGTGGAGGAGAGGAAGAATGCATGAGGAGATATAGGCACACCAGGGCAGACTCCAGGTTTCAGGAGGCCCCTGGGCAACAGAGCCTCAGTGGGCTTGTTTGAAGTGAACTCACATAGAGGCATTAAAAATTCTGAAACTAAAGCAGTCTCCTGTGCCCTAAAGTAATCCTTGGTTTATAATCCCAAACAGCCATCTCATGGTTATTTTAAAGCCCCCCTTACCTCCTATGGATTCATTAGATACAGCCCCCTTCACCCCCTTGGATTCCATATGTACAGACTTATTTGGGCCACCCCAGCAGCTGTGGGCCCCGGCAGATGCCTTGAGGCACACATAGGCTGCAGATGCTACTGAAATGATTCAGAATTCTGACGAATGGTATTTTTACAAATCACCATAACATAAGCTATGGAACCTGTCACCAGCTAAAAATCACATTCCTGGTGACAGGTTCACTATAAAAAAACATTTCCATCTCCTGAAGATTTTGTCTCCTGAAGACAAGCCCTGTCTGCATGCCAAATAATGAAATTTATATGTCAAAGACAGGGTGCCTCAGTTAAGGGATTTCATTATCATATAAGAGTAATACTGATAGGTCATTAAGAATTTTTTCCTGAAAAAAAAACACATTTAAGAGATAAAGTTATGGAAAGAGTTAATCTTTAGCCTCTTTATCTGTGGGAAATAGACACAACGATCACTGCATGACAAAGGAGGAGAAACAAAGCACAGAGAAGCTCCTTTTCTAAGTATATCACAAAAAGTGAAAATTTACAAAAAGTTTGCGATCACATGCACTATAGATTTTAAAAATTAATAAAAATAGGATACAAAACACGACTTGACTTCCGAATAGGGCCCTGATAGTTTTACGCAATAGCTCTCAATACCAATTGATGACTGTGGCTGTCTAAAGATATCTATGGCTATTTCTTAAGGGAAAAATGACTATCGTAGGTACTTGTCTGTGGGATGAAGAAATCCCTGCTCTCTAGGTATGACCTGGGTAGAGTGTTCAATTGGTCCTTAGACATAATTAATAAATGTGGTCTTTATCTGTCTGCTTTAGGGAATGTGGGTGGGGGAGGGGGGAGGGGACTGTTTTTTTATTGTTTTGGTCCTTTGTGCAACAGTGCGTTTGTAATGTGTTGTAAAAAACAAAATTACAATAAAAATGTTTCGATCAAAAAAAAAAAAAAAAAAAGGATACAATGCTGTACAGTTCAATGGTTCCTCCATCTGTGATGTGTATTTACCGTATGTGTGTATATATGCTGTATGTCTGTATATGGCACAGTATGTGTGTATATGTAATGTGCATTATTTATAATTTGAAGCAGAAAGAGGGCCTATTCAGAAGTTTGCTATGGGGCCCTGCCTCTCCTAGTTACGCCCATGGTGATACAGTAGTATTGCAGTATGTGGTAGGAACGATCAGACCCTCTAGGGTTAAAGCACCTGGGCAAAGGGGGGGTTGAAAAGTCATCATACACATGTTAGATATTGTTGTGTCCCAAAAGTTCTGATCTGTCAAGATATAAAACCAATTACTCCTATTGGTGAACCTTGTAATGTAAAATATAGCCCAAATGCCAGAATTGCCATTTTGCAACACAGCATTTTTTTAATACAAAGTGGTGAAAAGGTCTCACAGTCTCCAAAATGGTATGATTGAAAACGCCTTCTGGTCCTGCAAAAAATGACATGTTACACAGCCCTGTATGCCGTAGTATGTAAACGGGTAGAATACGGCTGCGGCAGCCTGAAAAGGCGTTTTTAAAATCAGCATAGTATATGCTATTGGAACCCATCACCAGGTAACAATGACATTCTTGTGACAGGTTTGCTTTAAGTTCTATGTATATTGAAAAGTCCTTTGTGTAATCAAGTTGTAAAATCATGTTTTCTGGGACTTCATAGCACCTCTGCACTTCCCCTCAATATGTTTCCCATCCATCCTTTGGTCCCCTATCTGCTAGCACTTACATATACTGTAGAACAATGACAGATGAAATATAACATTGTGCACTCCCTGAAGCAAACACATTTTCCCTATGATAACTACACGTGAGAAATGCAGGAGTGAAGTCGTCTGGCGATAACATGTGATGTTTATACTGGCAGCTACTTCTGTTTGGAAACGTCTATCTGAACATTCAACTGAATCACTCTCTACACTGACTCATCCCCAAATATCATCTTTCTATAAAATATGTTCAGTCTGAAGAAGACACACACATAATGACCCGTTGTGTGTTCTCAGTATGTGGGTAACACAAAATTCTAATCCACTAAAGTGTGGAAGATCATGTGCAGGAAGAGAAGACCCAATGACATTGATGAATATAGTCACGAGTACAGATGTCACAAATTGGTGGAGGTTCAGCTGTTTTTTTTCTGTAGCTGTTGCACAACAAACCTGCTTATCCGGTCCGCAGCCTAAAATGGTTTTAAGCAACACTTATCACTTATTCACACCATAAAGGGATCACGACTGCTGCGGTTCTCACCAATGACAAGAAAGAAGGGGGTCACTTTTCTGAATAGAACCATAGTCACATGTGTCCTGCGCAGAGATCGCAATAACGCCTCTACAAGCGTCTATGACACATGCAGAGGCTGATTTACTCTCCAAAAAACCCATCAAGCGTATAAATACGCTTGGTAATGTAATTGTGTAAGCGCTGTCTGGCTATCAGCAGTAGCGATGTGTGTAAGTGACAGAGCGGGCAGCGGAGCTCAGACACAGAGCAGTCACGTGCCCTGCACACTGCCCCACTACACAGCGGAGATGTATCTGCTCCTCCCCCGAAGAAGAGGAGCTCAGGCCACGCCCCCTCAGCACGGAGCAGTCACAGTCTTCTCCCAACACCTGAGTGAAGTTGGCCCCCCCACCTTGTTCAAATCAAACAAAATTGGTGTCAAACGTTTGTGCTACGTTTGTGCTGGTTTGTGCAGCAGAAATTTTCGTTTGTGCTGCTATCGTTTTTGAGATTTTAATGAATGTTTCCGGAGGTCATCAGAGGTCAACCAGCCCCCCCACATTGCCCAAATCAAACAAAACTGGTGCCGAACAATTCTGCTACGTTTGTGCTGGTTTGTGCTGCACAAATTTTTGTTTGTGCTGCTTTTGTTTTGAATATATGAACAAAAAATTAAAGTTCAAAAGTTCAAGCAGCCCCCCCACATTGACCGAATCAAACAAAACTGGTGTCAAACGTTAGTGCTACGTTTGTGCAGGTTTGTGCAGCAAAAATTTTCGTTTGTGCCGCTATAATTTTTAAGTTATGTTCAGGTGTTCAAGGTGTTTAGGATGAACTGGTAAAAAACAAACCTAGTGACACTTCCCTGATTTGATCACCAGGGGGAGCTAGCAAACACATTGGGGGTCATTTACTAAGGGCCCGATTCGCGTTTTCCCGACGTGTTACCCGAATATTTCCGATTTGCGCCGATTGTACCTGAATTGCCCCGGGATTTTGGCGCACGCGATCGGATTGTGGCGCATCGGCGCTGGCATGCACGCGACGGAAATCGGGGGGCGTGGCCGAACGAAAACCCGACGTATTCGGAAAAACCGCCGCATTTAAAAACCGAAAAAGTGTCGCTCGGGAAGCGCTTACCTTCACCTGGTCCGAGGTGGTGCATTCCGGCGCGTTGAGATGATTTTCAGCGCAGCAGCGCCACCTGGTGGACGGCGGAGGAACTACCTTCATAAATCCCGGCCGGACCCGAATCCTGTGCAGAGAATGCGCCGCTGGATCGCGAATGGGCCGGGTAAGTAAATGTGCCCCACTGTACTTTGGAAGAAATGAACTCTAATGACCTTTGCAAAAAAGTATGAATATATTAAAAAAGATAGCGGCACAAATGAAAATTTTTGCTGCACAAACCAGCACAAACGTAGCACTAACGTTTGATACCAGTTTTGTTTGATTCGGTTAATGTGGGGGGGCTGCTTGAACTTTTGAACTTTAATTTTTTGTTTATATATTCAAAACAAAAGCAGCACAAACAAAAATTTGAGCAGCACAAACCAGCACAAACTTAGCAGAATTGTTCGGTCCCAGTTTTGTTTCATTTGGGCGATGTGGGGGGGCTGGTTGACCTCTGATGACCTCTGGAAACTTTCATTACAATCTTAAAAACGATAACGGCACAAACGAAAATTTCTGCTACACAAACCAGCACAAACGTAGCACAAACGTTTGACACCAATTTTTCTTGATTTGAACAAGGTGGGGGGGCCAACTTCACTCAGGTGTTTGTGCAGCAAAAATTTTTGTTTGTGCCACTATAATTTTTAAGGTATGTTCAGGTGTTTGAGGTGTTTAGGATGAACTGGTAAAAAACAAACCTAGTGACACTTCCCTGGTTTGATCACCAGGGGGAGCTAGCAAACACATTGTACTTTGGAAGAATTGAACTCTGATGACCTCTGCAAAAAAGTATGAATATATTAAAAATGATAGCGGCACAAACGAAAATTTTTGCTGCACAAACCAGCACAAACGTAGCACTAATGTTTGACACCAGTTTTGTTTGATTCGGTTAATGTGGGGGGGCTGTTTGAACTTTTGAACTTTAATTTTTTGTTCATATATTCAAAACAAAAGCAGCACAAACAAAAATTTGCGCAGCACAAACCAGCACAAACGTAGCAGAATTGTTTGGAACCAGTTTTGTTTGATTTGGGCAATGTGGGGGGGGCTGGTTGACCTCTGATGACCTCTGGAAACTTTCATTAAAATCTTAAAAACGATAGCGGCACAAACGAAAATTTCTGCTGCACAAACCAGCACAAACATAGCACAAACGTTTGACACCAATTTTGTTTGATTTGAACAAGGTGGGGGGGCCAACTTCACTCAGGTTCTCCCAACTGCTCTGTGTCTGTGTGATATTGCATATAGGGAGCAGTAGGGGAATCACATTACACAGAGGGCAAGGCACAGGCAGGAGGACAGAACATGTGACCTTTACTGGGGTCTCTGCTCCTCCTCCCCTCCTGACCAAAGGTGCATGTTGTCATCTGCTGTGGTGGTCCTGTGCCTGGTGTGGTGGTCCTGTGCCTGCTGTGGTGGTCCTGTGCCTGCTGTGGTGTTCTCACAGGTTTGTGTGACTGACCTATTCCCAGGTAGTTCAATTGATAAATAGTGGTTACCTGAGCCTGACATAAGATGTATTCAATAAAGTACAAAATAGTTATGATTGAAGTTATATGCATGGGTGGACTGCATGGGACACAGGAGGGGACAGTGCTTGTACAATGGTCCCCAGAGCTTACAATCTATGAGGAGGGGGACACAGGAGGGGGCAGTGCTTGTACAATGGTCCCCAGAGCTTACAATCTATGAGGAGGGGGGCACAGGAGGGGACAGTACTTGTACAATGGTCCCCAGAGCTTACGATCTAGGAGGAGGGGGGCACAGGAGGGGACAGTGCTTGTACAATGGTCACAGGAGCTTACAATCTATGAGGAGGGGGGCACAGGAGGGGACAGTGCTTGTACAATGGTCCCCAGAGCTTACAATCTATGAGGAGGGGGACACAGGAGGGGGCAGTGCTTGTACAACGGTCACAAGAGCTTACAATCTATGAGGAGGAGGGGACACAGGAGATGACAGCGCTTGTACAATGGCCATAAGAGCTTACAATCTATGAGGAGGAGGGGACACAGGAGATGACAGCGCTTGTACAATGATCACAAGAGCTTACAATCTATGAAGAGGGGACAGGAGGTGGCAGTGCTTGTACAATGGTCACAAGAGCTTACAATCTATGAGAAGGAGGAGGGGACACAGGAGATGACAGCACTTGTACAATGGTCACAAGAGCTTACAATCTATGAAGAGGGGACACAGGAGATGACAGCCTTTACAATGGTCAAAGAGCTTACATCTTATGACGAGGGACAGGAGTGACAGTGCTTGTACAATGGTCACAAAGAGCTTCAATCTATGAGAAGGAGACAGAGGTCAAGTGCTGTACAATGGTCACAAGAGCTTACCTCTATGAGAAGGAGGAGGGGACACAGGAGAGGATACGCTTGTACATGGTCACAAGAGCTTACAATCTATGAGAAGGAGGAGGGGACCAGGAGATGATCAGGCCTTGTACAATGGCAAAGAGCTTACAATCTATGAAGGAGGAGGACAGGAGATGATACACTTGTACAATTGTCACGAGCTTACAATCTATGAGAAGGAGGAGGGGACACAGGAGATGATAGCACTTGTACAATGGTCACAAGAGCTTACAATCTATGAGAAGGAGGAGGGGACACAGGAGATGACAGTGCTTGTACAATGGTCATAAGAGCTTACAATCTATGAGGAGGGGACATAGCAGGTGATAATGCTTGTACAATGGTCACAAGAGCTTACAATCTATGAGAAGGAGGCGGGGACACAGGAGGTGACACTCAAAAAGCAGAGGGCAGGTCCTATATTCTTGTCTGATCTCTGGGCAGCCTCCTGGGCAAGGGTGAGCAAACTTCTCAGAAGTTGTTGTGCATTAGTCTTTTACTCATCGTCTCTGTGCACCGTTCGGCCACAGCGCGACCTGAAATCTGTATTGTAGCAGGTACGTGGGAGCAATCACCACGGCCTTTGTAACAGGTGGTGTAATGGGAACAGGATCATAGCAGTGGGGAGTACAGTATGGCCATAAGTTTTGAGAATGACCACAAATTATATTTTACAATGATCTGTTGCCCTCTGGTTTTATTGGTGTTGTCAGATGTTTTTATAACATACAGAAATACAAGTGCAATCATATTTGAGTAACAAAGCTTTTATGACACCCCGGCCTTGCTCCAAGAGTTCCGCAGTCTTCACAGTGGGGCAGATGCACTCAACCTGTCTGCTGCCATTCCTGAGAAAGCTCTGCACTGCTTGTAGCCCGATCCCCAAGCTGAAACACTTTTAAGAGAGGGTCCTGGCGCTGTGTGGTCCTTCTGGGCGACCTGGAGTCTTTTGGTAACGATGGAACCCTTTCTTGATTCCTTGATGATGTGATTGAGATTGTGGACTGAGGTGCAATATTTCTAGCTGCGATACTCATCCCTGTAGGCCAGTTTTGGCAGTGGCCATGATGACTGCACGGGTTTCTTAGAGATTAACCATGGTTACGCAGACAAATATGCCAAACATCCGCCTCCTTTAAAGTGTCCAGTGGTGTGATTCTTACTTTATCATGACAGATTGCCTCCAGCCCTGTCCTCATCAAACACCCACACTGTGTCAATGGAGCAATCACTGAAATTATGTTAGTGCTCCTGAAGGCCGGCTGCAATGTCGTTGAAAAGTTGTTTGGGGAAAAAAGTTCATTTTCTAGCAAATATTGACTTTGCAATAATTGTGTGAAAGCTGATCACTCTTTCATTCGGGAGTATATGCAAATTGCCATTCAAAACATGAGGAGTAGACTTGTAAAAATTAACATTTGTATCATTCTCAAACTTTGGCCCTGACGTATAAGTTGCAAAAATGAAATAGTTGGGGCTAATCAGCACACACTTCCAATGCAGATGATTCAAAAAGCTGTGCTGTTGGGTAGTTTAGAGTATCACTAAACAAGAAAATAAAAGGAAAATTCCAACAAGTATCCAAAGCACCCGCATTCAGCACATCCTATGGAGCTACATACAATATGAAGGAAAGATATGTCTAAATACTTATCTTTAATACAAATCATAAAAAAACCTAAACAAGACCAGTAATGTAGCTACATACAGATGATAATGTAAAGTCACAGTAAATAAAAGAATAGTGGTATAGATATGTTTATGAGATCTTATTCCGTGTAGGTAAAATGGTCACATTCAAACCAGCAAAAATCAAAGCGTTTTAAAAGTCCATAGCATAAATAAAACAACATTCTCACTATTGCATAATAATGTTTCAAGTAATTTGCACCTGGTAATATATTACATTGTAGTGTAAAGCTCTTTAACGCAGTGTCGTAACACTTTTTTTTTTTGATTTTTGAAAAAGTTGTAGTGTGCAATCTGCATTTCCACAGATAATTGTAACCTTGTGTTGTAGAGAATGTCCTGTGAGTTTTCCCCAGTTAGAGTTAAGCCGTGTGGTATGGAACAGAATGATATCACACAATACTTTGTTGTTGAGATATGGTGCAATGTGTATTAGTTGGTGTATCAAACACCACAAGTCAGTGATACTTCTCATATCTTATGTCAGCAACATGTTTCTTTAGTTGCAACAATGAAAAATGAAGATGAGTTGCGGTAACGTTACTCACGGCCCCTGTAAGCACTTGTGGTAAAACTTGTATCTCCTCGGCGTTGTCTGCTTGATGCGATGCGTGGAGGCAATGATGGTACGGAGCTCCGTTTCTTACGACATACGGTTTCTGTTGAGTAATTCCAAACTCATCAGCCTCCCGGTTTGCTTTGGAGATAACGCTGTGTTTCCTCTTTCAAGAGGATTTCCTTTTCTATGAAACACACGGTGTGTGCGTGGGGAATAAAATGTAAAAGGATTCAATGGAGCGTGCACTTGTTGCCAAACGGTTTCGGAGGTTTCTCCCTCCTTCCTCAATGGCTACCTTCCTTTGTGTGTCCGTCTCTTTTATACTTATTTTCATAGAAAACAGAACTAGATTTGGTAAGACTAAAAATGGAAAACAGGAACTGGTTCAGTTGGATCAAAAGGTGCTGGATTTCAATGGTTCTCCATTGATACATCTCATCATGTTTTATATTGCACATAGTTCTGAGATGTGTTATAAGGTGCTCTACTGTGTGTCGGATATTATACACACAGAACTAATATTCTTTGTATATATAGATATATATATATAAGTCTCACAATTGAATATATACACATTATGCACATGAATGTAATGAAAAGGAATGTATTTGGTTCAGACATTGGAATATAGGAATATATCGAGACAAAATAGATAGAATAAATGGGTGAATAAAATGATTAAAAGAAAGCTGAATTTCCGCCTGCAGGATGGAACTAAGTGGGCGGCTGTTGCTGAGTAACGCCGGGCGCATATCCTTATACATGAACTGTATAAGTGGTTTATTATTTTAAAGTCCCCCCCCCCCCCACAAAATACAACAAGTGTGAAAACGAAGTAGAGCCATCTTCCTCTTATACACTCATACCCGAGGTGGACCCTGGTGGAGGGTTGCCGTTTTGGAGTTGGAAGATTACAGCAGGGACGAGGTTATCCTTTAAAGCCAGCTAGCATGAGCAACTAGCATTTTTTCACATCAAAGGAATGAATGTATAATGGAGATTGTTCTTACCCTCAAAGTTTCTGAAAATCGGTATAAGCTGAACCAACGAGTATAACTGAGACTTCTAATTTACCACCAAAAACTGGGAAAAACCTATTGACTGAGTATAAGCCGAGGGTGTATACCCACCCCAGTGGTATACAGCAGTCTCACTTCGTTAAAGCCAGCTGATAATCTAATGTATACAGCCAGCCTGCTCCTCTAATGTACAGCCAGCCTGCTCCTCTAATGGTACAGAAGCCTGCCCTCTAATGTGTACAGCCAGCCTGCCCCTCTATGTATACAGCCAGCCTGCCCTCTAATGTATAACAGCCTGCCCCTCATGTCATTACAGACCGCCCCTTTGTGAGCAATTAAAAAAAATAAACTATCTCACCTTCCGGCGAACTCACCCCCGACCCCGGCGGTGCTCTCGTCCCCGCAGCAGCTTCTGTCTTCTTCTTCTTTTGCGGGGGAGTCGCGTCCAATGTGCTCTCCCCGCCGGCGCTCACTGTGATGCGGCGGTGTCGCCGCTGATGATGTCCACCGAACCCGCATCATAGTGATGGCCGGCGGGGAGATCGCAGGACGCGACTCGCCGGCAAAAGAAGAAGAGACAGCGCCGGGGATCGGAGCACCGCCGAGGATCGGGGTTATATCGCCGTAAGGTGAGAACTATTTTATTTATTTAATGTCCTGAACTTGAGAGCCGCGCTGTGATCCGGGCACCGGAGGGTGAGTATTAATTTTTTTTAAATTGCTCGTGTATAAGCCGAGGTGAGGTTTTTCAGCACATTTGTTTTGTGCTGAAAAACTCGGCTTATACACGAGTATATATACTTAGTATTGCGAAGGTACTGTTTTTCATCTATTTCCAATTCTACCCTTTTATCTAGAAGAAATTGAGGCAGAAGAGATCTAGAATTAATTTTGGACTTGTGAAGTACTTGTGGACTTTTTGAACTTTCTGCTTCCTTTTGCCCGTTGTCTCTATTTAGTATTAGTTTTTTTCCCGGCAACCCCTTCAAAGGATATTACTCCGGCATTTAAAGTTTTCCTCAAATGATCAAACGTCTACATCCAATACACTTATTCTCACACGTCTCCTCTTCTGCATAAGCTACATAAGTACATTAGAGGGGGGGAGACATCAAAATCCTCTGGTTTGTTCCAGATTGATTTAATGTCTCTGGGGGCTTTACTTTTGTCAATGTGTCCTTATAAGTGGTGTGTGGGGCCGAACATGGCGAGTTGAGGTTACAGAAACCCCACCACCACCGGTATTGCTAGTACTAATCACGGGTTATCCTTATATGCTTGGCTGAGACACCACGCATGGAAATTTATGATACAAACTGACACCATAACTATTGCAGGTGTTACTGACTCATTAAGGGTTAACACACTGCAATCTGTGCAGCGGGAGTTCGCATTATGGTTCGTAGACCCTGAAATACTGATGGGTCCACTCATACATGGTCTTATGTCAACCATTAACTGCAAGAGTTGCTGCCTAATTATATCCCACCCTTGACAGGTTCATCTGTGTGTTTCTAGTTATCTGATAACTGCAGAAAAGGCATTTTACGGGGAGGGAGCCAAGTCAGCGCCCTCAGATACAATAGGACAGGTATTGTGAAGGGAAACGGCAAAAGAAAAAAAAACTGTGGTTGTAGGCGAAATTGCATTCCAAATGTGCTGGCTCCCTCTAGACTTCCCGCTCCAGGATATGATGAATTCTCCTAGCATTCCAAAACCTAGGGGTGCCTGTACAAATGACTGGAGCAAATGATTCGGGTAATAGAACAGATTTTGGCAAGTCCTAGACATCAACATGGTTTGAATCCAAGAGCAGTAGTGCGGCCATCCTAAGCCTCGCTCACATTCATGGGAATCCAAGTTCTTCAGGTTTTCAACTAATAACATGATTCGGTGAGGGGGGCTTGGCATGTTACAAGTCTTCTTTTGGAGAAGACTCAGCACTCATCACCCCCTACCTTTTGGCTCAACATTGATGTTGACATGCGTGTAACACTTCGCTTGTAACTAATGGTATGAGAAGGCCTGTGGTGACTGGTAGTAGCACGCGTGAACCAAAGCCCGGAGAGAGGTGAGTATAGGTGGTGTTATTTTATACCCTCTGGGGCACTTTAAATCTTGTAATCTCAGACAATCCCTTTAAAGGGAAACTGTCACAGATTTAACCCTATTAAATAACCAGCATCCTCAGTTAGGTTATGCATTTCTAAAATCCCTCTTTATGTGAAATCTTATTGCCCATTCACCTACAAAATAATCTCTCCAGCCGTCATGTGAAATAAGCAGAGAAGTCAATTTTACCTGAATGAGTCACGTTTGGAGGCACAGGTAGAGGGTCATTTATGCACTGCTATCTTTGGTTTTACAGCACCTAGGTACCTTTACAACACATGCTGCTGGTGTCATATGAAAGGAAATAATCTCCATTTTAGATTGCATCAGGCTGTGACTGTGATCTAAGAACCAGAGATGAGGCAACTAGAACATTTTTGGCAATTACTTGCACAATTAGATCTCAGATATGCACAATATACCACCAACATACAATTAGAACTAAAGAGGAACGGAGCTAGATGGAAAAAGAATATGTCAGTCCATAACGTCGTTACGTATAAAAGTCATAAAGTAAGATTTCTCTCTGCTGTCAACATTCCTCCAATTGCTTGAGAAAATAGATCTGTCAACACACAAGCGCAGATTTACTTACCGTCCTGTCGTGATCCCCGAGTTGGTTTCCGACGGGGATTTGGGTCTGCCGTGATTCACTAATATTGTGCGTCCAATTTCCTTCATGTGCCGCTTCCCCGCTGAGATCCGCCGTTCACCTTCTTTTCCTGGTGCATGTAAGTGTTGATCTGCACACAAATTTCGTTTTTAAATTCTGCGGTTGTCGCATCCGTCGGGTTGTCTGACGGCACACCCCCAATCACAAAATCCAACACGTGCGCCAAAAAACCTGGGGCAATTTGGTGCAAAAGGAAATATTCGGGAAACCTACGGAATCCGCGGTCGCGGACCCTTCGTAAATGAGCCAACCTACCTGATAAGTCCCCCAAAGTCTGCATCGCAAAGGTATAAAGTCTCAAAATCGTAGAAATTAAAAATCCTTTGCAATCCCACAGAATTTCTTTTTTTCCACTTCCTAGTACACAGCATGAAATATTAAATGCTGACACGCAATACAATTGTACACGAAAACTATAAAGCGCCCTGTGCCATTCATTGTCTTTGTTAGGGAATGGAATTTAGGTGAATGGTCCAAACTGCACTGCTATCCCCAATGAGTGGTGTAGCAGTAACGTTGAAATTGGACCATACCTTAAAGGGCGTGACAAACTGAATTGCAAAATCGGCCTAGGATCAAATACTTCTTTCCCCCCACTGTAGGCGATATGACACAATATTTTGCTTTGTGTTGTATAAATTGATGCATTACATGGTGTGTCACACAGTAGTAGACCCTTGTTGATTGGTGGTGGAGTATATGTAGAAGTAGTTCTTTATACTGGGGCTTTATATTAGATCTAAGGAGGTATAAGATTCTTGCAGAGCTCAGTTTGATGTGTTATAACGGTAGCGCTTCACTGCTGCCAGGAGAAGATAATGATCATTGATTGGTCTGGCAGAAGATAAATCTATACATTTGTAATAAAAAGAATGCGATGCTAACGTTTCTCATTACACACAACGTAATGGGTTCATGCAGAAAATGTCCCTAGACGCTTTCAGCATTTTGAGCAGCGTCCAGATCCCCTCTTTTTTCTTTTGTTCTGGGATTGTATTCCAAAAAATATTCGTGCCACGCAAATAGTCCAAATGTCCCCCTAACCTATTTAATGTTGTATGTCCTATATGTCCTGTGTAAACTAGGAGGAACCTCATTTTATCACAAAAAAAACTTGGAAAACTTAGCCCAAGTATTAGCCTAGGGTGGGATATGCAGCCTTTCCATTAATAAAATGTCTGCAGCAGTCTCCCACCATTAATAAAATGTCTGCAGCAGTTCCCCACCATTAAAAAATGTCTGCAGCAGTTTCCACCATTAATAAAATGTCTGCAGCAGTCTCCCCACCTATAAAAATGTCTCAGCAGTCTCCCCAATTATAAATGTTGAGCAGTCTCCCCACCATTAATGAAATGTTTGCAGCACCTCCTTGTCATTAATGAAAGGTACAACAGCAGAGCCCCACCAATGAAATGTCCCTAGCATGCTCCCCCAATGAAACGTCCCTAGCAGTGTTCCCGCCCTATAAAATGTCCCCACGCATATCCCCAGCAGTGCTCCCAATAAATTAAAATGTCCCCACCAGTGTCCCCCCATTAAAATGGCCCCTAGCATTGTTCCCCCCCGCCCTATAAATGTCCCCGCAGTGTTCCAATTCCAAATCCCCCCAACAGTCCCCTACCCTATAAATATCCTCGCAGTGCTCCTGCCACCCACAGTGATCCCCACCTATTAAATGCCCCCAGCAGTGCGCCCTATCCCCCCTCCACTAATGAAATGTCCACACGAGGAGGCCCCCAAAAATAATAAGTCAACACTTACTCCGTCGCTCTCTCTTCACCCCGCGCCCTTGGTTTCTTCTGTCCTCAGCTTTCTGGACTTGCAGACAGAGGCAGGTCTATGCTCTCAGTCGCACGAACCCGCTATGTAGCGCGCCATGTCACTGATGATGACATAAAGGTGCTCGAGGCAGAGAGCATAGATGTGCCTCTGTCCGCAGTTCCGGAAGCTAAGGACTGAAAGCCGGGCTGTGAACTAAGAGGATGTGTAAAGTACTGGTGTGGGGGAGGGGGGCCCCGCGTTTTCAGTTTTGGTCACGTCCCAGTGGTTTGAAAAACTGATATAACGATATGCCTCATCAGGTCTGCATGAACAATACGTGTGAGCAGGACCAGGAGAGGTTGCACGAATGACTATTGAATGGGAGGGGGGGACGGGAGGACAACGATGAAATGATGGTACTAGTAACACGGGAGTTGGGAAGAGAGGAGGGAAGGAGAAAGAGGAGGGGGGTGGACGGGGGATACCAGGCTGTCTAAGGAGTGGGGGGGGACTTAAGAAGATGGGGAAGGGAAGGGATTGGGGACGGAAGTGACGGAGGGAGACGGCGGGTTTTTACGGAAAGGGGGGGGGAAAAGAGAGGAAAAGGGGGGGTACGGGAGGGACGGCAAGAATTATCTAGAGGGAGTAAGAGATTGGGAAGGGAATTTCAGAAAGTACTCTCAGCACACTCTCATCTCATCTTACTTCCCTCTTCCTCCTAGGGCTCCTTCCCTCTTTCACTGCTACCTTTCCCAGCCCCCAATGCATCAACTACCACTCCACCCCCCTTTACTCCCCTCCCCTACCCGGCCTCGCCTTTCCACGTATCTCCATCTCTACACCCTTCCATCTCCCCTTTGATTCGTTCGCTTTCTCACTCCCCTCACATCTAATCATCCTCCTACTTAGAAGGGGGACGGGGTGTTACGGAGGAGGGGGGGGAATAGAAAAGGAGAGGGAACTCAAAAAGGGAAAACGGTGACGCGTTGTTAGGTGGAGTGGGGAATCGTGGGGGGGGGGAACGGAAGGCAACCCCCCTCCCCCTCGTCTTAACAACAACGAGAAGAACGGGGGACGGGGGGGGATGGGCGAAGGGGGACGAATTTGTGGGGGACAATAAGATAGCGGCGGAGTGGAATTACGATGAAGACGGATGGTTATGGTTTGGCAAGTCGTAGGTAAAGAACGGGGGGGGACGGGGAGGGGTGGCGATACGTTCGCCCCTCCCCCCAGGGTTTGGTGGGTGGGTGGGAAGGGGGGACGAGGGGAAGGGTGAGAGGGGAGGAAGGAGGGGGAGAGAGGGGGGGGGGGGGGAAAAAGGAACTTGAATACTAGGAAAAGAAGAATCCGTAAATACGATTAAGGGACAGGGAAGGGGGGGGGAGGGGTTGGGAGAGGGGGCATACGGATTTTTTTTTTTTTAATTTTATGTAATTATTAACTTTTTATTTTTTATTTTTTAAAATTTTATAAAATTTTCCCTTAACCCAATTTTTCAGAAGGGTAATAATAACTCCTCTCACCATTTTTGAGGAGTATTTTTAGACGAGGAGGCGTATGGAATTTCAGTAATACAAAATATAAATCATTGTCTATATACATTGTTAAGAGTCAGTACCAAACCCCCTACCTCCCCACACTGAGCAGCTGTGGCTCCGCCTCTAAATTTATTTCATTTTATTTTTGGGGGGGTTGAGGGATAACACTTTTTTTTTTTTTACACTGTTTATTTTTATAAAGTGTATCGCGACATAGTCCTTCCCAAAAACAGAAGCCTTCTGACAATGCACTTTGCGTTCAAACTAGCAGATGTATTTGGACCGCAATAAGTTGCTTACTTAATGAGCACAAGTGTTGGTTCGGGGCGGATTTTTGTCAATTTAAGGCATGAGTAATCAATACATTGAACAAAAGAGTAGGGTATTTGGGCATTTATTATATACATATGAAAATGAACTGGATATGGACAAGCACGTCACCTCCTGTGTCCCCGCCTCCTTCTCCTAGATTGTAACTCTTTGCATGTAAAAGCATTATCACCTGCCTATGTCCACTCCTCATAGGATTGTAAGCTCTTATGCCATCGTACAAAGCAATGTAATCTCATGTGTACTAACTAAGCATAGATTGTATAATCTCTTTGGCCATTGTACACGGCCTTGTCACCTCCTGTTCACTCCTCCTCAAGATTGTAAGCTATATGGCCCCATTGTACAAGAACTGTCATCTCCTTGTCCTATCCTCCTCATAGATTTTAAGCTATTATGGCATTGTACAAGCACTTGTAAGCTCCATTGTCCCCTCACTCTTCACATAGATTGTAAGCTCTTAGGACATATTGTACAAGTCTAGTCATCTCACTGTGCCCCTCTCCTTCTCATAGTTGTAAGCTCTTTGACCATTGTCAGCAAGTACAAGTCTACCTCGTGTCCCTCCTCCTTCTCATAGAATTGCAAGCCTCCTATGGCCTTGTACAAGAGCAATGTATCTCCGAGTCCCTCTCATCTCATAGATTGTAAGCATCTTTGACCATTTGTACACCACTTGGCCACCTCTTGTTCGCCCTCTCTCATAGATTGTAAGCTATCTGGGACAGTACAAGCATTTAACCTTCATGTCCCTCTCATAGATTGTAACGCTACTTGTGACATGTACAAAGTCAAGTCATCTCCTGTGTCCCCTCCTCCTTCTCTAGATGTGTAAGTCTTGTGACATGTACAAGTGCTGATCATCTCCTGTGTCCCCTCTGCCTTCTCATAGATTGTAAAGTCTTGTGACCATTGTACAGAGCTACTGCACTCCTGTTCCCCTCTTAATAGATTTAAGCTCTTGTGACATTGTACCAAGCGAATCATAAGAGCTTACAATCTATGAGAAGGAGGCGGGGACACAGGAGGTGACAGTGCTTGTACAATGGTCATAAGAGCTTACAATCTATGAGGAGGAGAGGACACAGGAGATGACAGTGCTTGTACAATGGCCATAAGAGCTTACAATCTATGAGCGAAGGAGTGAGGGGGACAAGGAGCTTACAGTGCTTGTCCAATGTCATAAGAGCACATAAACGCTAGAGAACACGTTCCCCTAATTCTTCGATCATTTTAGTGTGGCTTATGGTGTCCCGACCTCGGTTGAAAAGACACGTGTCTGCGATAGGCTGTGCACAAATGCAATTGCTTGTCACATAGCAGCATCACACGATTCAGGTCGTGGCCAATGGCGGTTTGAGTTATTCCCCTATGTGCAATCGGGGGACACAGTAGTGCATAGCTTGTACATCGCAGGGCGCGTGGTCAAAGTGCATGCACTAAAAATCTGCTGAAAACCGCGCTCACTCGTACAGGCTTCTACAGACGGTAAGGTGACGCATGTACTACACAAAAGAGATAGACATCGTCCACATACGTCATCCGCCTTATGTCTCACTAAAGTGCCGTAAGATTGCTTCACGAGACCACTTGTCGAACGAGGCGGGCTCACCACATGTGCGGCAAGTCTTCGGCCTAGTCCTTGGGTACAATGGTCTAGGAAGCATCGGCTTTAGCTACCTAGCTATTAGGCCGGAGCAGTGCGACTGCTACTATCCTGGTCGCTGTGTATCACGCTGTGCTTGCGTTCAATGCGACCACTAGGCCGGCAAGAGCTTAGGCACAAGCGTCCGGCTTATGGGCCGGGAGCGGTAAGGTGGTCACTGCACAGAGAAGACCGAAAGTATGTGGCGCAGATTGCCTTGTGCCTACGGAAGCTGGCCTTGTACAAAAGAGTCTATGGACTCATCATGAAGCCATCGAAGCAAGAGGACACACAGGTGAGATGACACACAATCGTCGTGCGCTAATGGCAGCGTGTGTGATATCCAACATTTGGTCATTTTATCAACTGACACGCTGGGGCTGGGGCTCACGCATACTGCTGGCGGGGGGGGCTGGCTGTATCTATGGAGGTACATGGCTACACTGAGTAGTCCGTCGTGACCCACAGGTGGCTGGTCTAGCAGCATCAGCACATATGTCACAGGAGACTTCGTAGTGCGCTGTCTCATATTTACCCACCGAGCTTGCTTATCAACCATCATGAGTTCACATGTAGTTTTCCTAATATACCAGTAATATGTCTCTATTTTTATATCATTGTGTAATTGAAACGTGCTATTTGCTTTTTCTATAAGAAGGCGATGTAGGCGTACATAAAACTGTATAACAACAACATAAGAGTAAGATTTCCCTCATATTGATTTTTTCTTTCTCTCCATGATCAACAGTCTTTGGTGCCAAACTTTTTTTTTACATTTGGTTTTATTACTAGAGTGACACTCCGCATGGTGTGTGTGGCTTCTGTGTACCGAATGGCCATAAGACAGCTTTACAACACACCCAGATGAACAACATGATGCCTAAAGGGTGCGACCATGTAGAGGTGTCTATCTGACATTCAGAATCGCTCCTGAGTACATCTTGTAAAAGGACTTTGTTCAACTAACCATAGAAAGCGTTATTCCCGATCGAATTGTGAAAGGTGTGATGTGTACAGGTGCTCATGTGCACCAGTGCTCGTTTAAATGTCATATTCTGTTTCCTCAAGTAAACACGAGTGACCTGACCCGTGAACTTATCATTCAGTAACGTTTGCCCGACATTCTTCATTTTGCAATGTTACAAAAACCATTGATCCATAGGGACCTGCACAACAATGATCGCCGTGTGAATGCGTCTGGTTTGCTTTCCCCTAGTCCATATGTGCCCTCTAGGCATTACTGAACTAAATACTACGTATCGTACTATAGTAACAAAATCCCAGCCGCGGCGCACCCCATAACCAAAACACTATGTGCAAGCAGAAAATAGGATAACAACCGGTAGCAATAAGGATATCCTCGTGTGAAACCGGCTCCGATGGACACGTCATATGCGTGCTGTGTGGGATACGCATAGGGTGCGATGGTTGATGTGTGCTGTAAATGTGTGCGTATGGCGCGGGTATAATGTTGATGCACGTCCGTGAGACGCTAAGTGCATGGCTGAGATTGGCACAGAATCATGACGTACAAACTACATGCTGCTAGCAACAGGTGTGGTGGAACCCCACAAAACAAAGTGCTATATTGCTAACATCATAACCAAGTTGCCCACATAAAGGTATAGCTATACTGACCAATGTAAAATTTATCAACGCAGGCCATTCTGGTCTAAACAACAGCCCCTTACTTAACAACAAATATAACTCGGGGAGGTGGCGGTTGCAAAACGACAATGTAGTATCTTAAACGCACGCCATGCATCAAGTGAGACCTATTGAACCATGCGTGTCCATATGTATACATAGACAAGGCCGATTAAATAACACCAAAAAGTAATTGGTGGCTGCCACCTGGGACCGAGTTTCCGTAGCCATACACACTTCTTCTATACAGCTGACTCAAATTTCTACTAAACTTGTGTATTCAAAATATTACAGCATCCACTGATCCTCGTGTAGTATATGCTACATGAGGTATCCTTATTTAATTTTATCTTACAGCTTTCTGCGCACATGATTGTCTATGCATTGGTGATGTGTCACCCTGGTGGAGAAAATCTAAAAATATACATCAAGATGCCATTTATTGGGGTCCCTTTCTGCGCTAATACTGCTGATTTTTCGCTAAGGCCCTTATTTCACTAGTTCACGCCAGCAGCCGGTTTCTGTCACAAAACTCTCCTTGTATAAGAAATGTAAGTGAAAACTACAATGGAATATGAAAGAGAAAGTCTTCCTTCCAGTAATTTTAATGGACGCTTCCATACTCCTGTATTTAATGAGGAAAAAGAACACTCATACTGGGCTATTTTTTTCGCCTATTCAAGGAAACCTACCACTTGAAAATGGTTCGTGTCTGAGCCACACTAAACCTGCACATAGTGGAGCTGAGCTGGTGCGCCACAATTTTGGTTTAAAAATTAACGAAACGGATGATTATAACTATAGATTCTTATCTTTGCTAATAACCCACTCAGGGCGGTTCTCTCATATGTCCAGCGCTTAGGTATTAGCATACTATTGGAGGCATGCCTATTGCCGTCCCCTCCCCCCCCCCCCCAACCCTCCCTTCTTCCGCTCCGAGAGCCGTACGTCACCCGAGCCCTCATGAGCATGTCTCACATGATATATCCATATAATGCACAGATTCGTCTCCAGCCGAGTGATCAGTCCGTTGCACTGCACTTCTCAACGTCCATTATAACGGACTGATTACGCATGCGTTTTGCCAAACCCCTCCCACGCGACAAAAACAACCGGGGCACGTTTCCTAGGACTAGGGCTGTGCCCCAGTTTTCCTGGTTTGGGTTTGACATATTTTGTTTTATTGCAAACTGCTTGTTTGATACAACTATGTGGCACCGCTGCACTGTTATTATGGCGACATGCACATTACTTCACTGACATGGGTTTCTGCTGCTCGTCTGACCGTGCACCACGTTTAACATGCAAAGTCCGACTTTTGCTACACACCCCAGTTAAAGGTCACCAAAAATGGTATTCCTAATCGAAGGCTGCATGGGGCGCCAGATTCATACGAAACCTCACAGAAATCCTGAATCCTGGCGCCCTCTCTGCACACGAAACATGCACTGCACATAGTAAATGACTGCACTTGCTTAGTAAATGTACCCTCACCTCCTAGACTCTGCCCTGGGGTGCGGTCACCCGACGTGTTTAAACAACATTTCTTTTAAAACGCATGCACTGCAAATCAGCTCCTGGAGATTTGCCTAATAAACGCTGTAACACGTGCGTTTACAAATCGCAAATGTAACGGTTGTATGTAGCTTAACAATCAGTTTTGGTAAAACAAATGTGTTTACAAACGAACTGTTTAATTAGGCAATCTCTCTTCATCTGTTGCACGCATTTTTAAAACGCATAAAAAGTGTGGTCCAATCACATATGTTTCGTAGTCCTTGTGTTATCCTTGTGTTTTTCCATGTTATATCCGTGTCCGATTTTTGTCACGTTTGCCACGTGGTAAAGGACGTTGAAACAGATTATTGTGATTCGGCCCGGTCACCCATAACCGCTAAAAGTCTTCTTCATAATTCGACGCTGAGCACAGGGGAGGTCCGGGAACGCATGCGAATTGTTTTATCGATCGCATCATTTTCTCTGGAAGCATGTGCTTCGGGGCCTAGGACCTCCCCCTGTGCGGCTATCATCGCTGTATGAACGGACATCTAGCGTAACGTGTGGCGCCGCTTAATCTTGCACCACTTTGGGGAGAGCACATATATCATGGGTGAGCGGAGGGCACAATTGAGGGGGGACCTGGCAGCGACACCAGAGATGTAGACGTGGGCCCATGGGACGAATCATGTGGGAAATTCAGAACGCGTTGTGTTGGTAAAAGGCTCTGTGATCCTTCTAGCTAAAAACAGTTCTAGTTTCCCATTTACCTTACGATATCTAATGTAACGGGTGCGGATAACTCCAGGCATGTACAGCTGTAAAGGCTGCATTTACTCTGTCCCAGAGGGTCACTAAGTAATAATCTCATTTCTCTTTCAAAACTGCCTCAAACATTGACAGCTGCAGGATGGAGAGAGTATAGCTCATTTTTATAAAAGTGGTTGTCTGAGAATTTTTTTTTTTTTTAGGACCCTATCTCCCTTAGATTAGGCCGCTGGGGTCAAGCGTACCACTAGGCGTCCGTCATAAACTAACAGCGACGCTAGCGCCCCGGTGAGTTGCTCTTCCGAACTCCGACATGAGTTTTCAGGGAAACGATGGATTGATACGCCGAGGACCACCCCCTGTTGCGCTAGCGTCCGTTTGAACGGACCGCTAGTGGTACGGTTTGGACTGCGCCTTTCTATGGAACGCCTGCGATCGCGGGGACAGCGCCGGTGTTTTGCGTTTTAATGCAAAACCACGCGGCTCTTTCCCGATCGTAGGCGTCCATAGAAATGTCTGTGGATGCGATCGGACCGAGGTTGATGCCGCACATGCCTTTCTAAGACCCGTTTTAAGCAGTCCGTTAAGAACGCTCCGTTTTTGTAACAAGCCTTTACCGAGTACTTATTAAAAAGGGGTAAAACTATGTTTTATAACGGATGTTAGGGATTTTTATGCAGGGCCCCAACAGCCCTCTTGACTTTTGTAAGGTGAGTCTATTAAACAACCCTTTGAGGGAGATTAATCGCTGCCGGCAGCGAGCTGACATAGTAATGAAAGACAACACCGTCGGTCTTCCGAGCACTCAACTCAACTGTTTTATTTCAAACAGATACGCTATCTTTTAACACATTAGAGATCAGCATTTGGGTGTTGATAATGACTTAGATCCTATTGGCCATTATGTTTTTGTACCATCACTTGCTGGGAAAAATGTACTAGGCCTTTTTACAACGTAACAGCCATGCTTATCTACACATGGCTCCTCGAAGCTTCTTTCTTCTAACAAATAATAACAAGGCGACAGAGGCCCGAAGACGCTAGATTCCAAGGATATTGTTAAAAGGCAAACAGTTTAAGAAATGAGAAAATAGGCTGAATTAAACATTTACTCTATATCTTCTAAGATGGAAGCATACCCCCCCCCCCACGGTGCCGCTGTATCTAAGATGGCGGACAGTAGTCAAGATTGCGTCCGGAACCAGTGCGACCTCCTTTAACCGGCTGCTTAAAAATGGACCATAACAGGTTCAAAACGCCATGTGTGGCATCACCCTTAGGGCGCGTTTTGGATGCATTTAAAAACCTGAGAGAAACGCCACATGGACGACGCCCTGACATTCAATTGTTGGTCATCTTTGCGTTAAGTCTGCGTTATGAACTAAATTGACATGGTGGCGTTACCAATGGGAGTAACAGCCTTATGCTAGTGATTTACCACAGCGTTCCTGCCGACAATCGGCTCCTTACCACTACAGCCTGTTAATGCAAGTCGTGCTGGGAAGGAACTGAACTCAATGAAGTGGTGAGGAGGCCCGGTTGAGGCAATTCCACTTTACAGCAAGTTATGGCAGAAGTGCATTTTTGGGGGAAATGTGATTTGGGCCAATGTCCATAATGTACATATTCAGCTAAGCCCCTTTCACACTTGCGTTATTTCACGCGTGTCTTTTGACCGCACAGAACTTGCATTGCACTCTTGACCCATTTTACCCCATGGGGTCTTTCACAAACTTGCATTTTTTTTCACGCACACAGGCGCATTTTTTTTAACATACGCGTTTAAATCTTCACATTCTCTCTTTTCAATCACGTCGCGTGAAAAAAAAAAAACGCATCATACAAGTCTATGGAGATCATCAAACGCATTTGCACTCATGAGACACTGCAAGTGCAATGCGGTTTTCCTCGCATCAATTTCCCATAGACAAGTAAGCTTAGTCCTGAGCCTTTCAACGCGCATTGAAAAACTGGACACTGAACAACTCTGACTGAAAACGATTTGCACTCTATGCAAATGTCTTTTTTTTCACACACTGACCAATCCCTGATCGTGCACCCTGATCAACTTCGACGTGATCTGCAACGCAGTGTGAATGGGCCTAACAGGGTAGTGCCCGCCTTTAATTCTGATCCGCTGTAATGTAACACACAGGAAAACCTAGTACAAACAGATGTTTGTCCAGGGCATCCGCGTCTTGGTTTCTGTGCCTCTAAGTAAGAAGACCTGCTGAGTCCAGCATGGCAACCTATATTATATGTGGGGTGTAGGGTCATACGTTGCGGCCTAAAAAAAAAACTTTCAGTAGGGCTGCATTTCACAAGTTGGCGTTTGTCACCGTATAACGTAACAATGAATGTGGTTCTGATGAAAATCATATGCTCTTATAGGAAACGTTTCAAGGCTTTTTGCCTCAAAAAGGGCAACTACGGGAATTGAACAAAACCGCCATAATTTTGTGTAATTGTTTTGTTCTACCTGCGTTAAAACTCCGTTAGGTAGCGTTTTTTTTTTTTTTTGCGGTTTTAACCCCCAGTCCCAACTCATTGTGCTTTTTTTCTTCACACACCTATAAGGTGACCGGAAATCGCCAAAGACTATATTAGCAAACCAAAAGGGAAATCTCTGTTGCCCTTTTCCAAGAATGGCGCCTTGGCCGTCAACGCTGATCACGTGATCGCGTCCCTGCGGCTCCCTCTATGGAGTGTATGGGCGGTGGTGAAGCTGTTGTATTAGTTCTCCCACAATCACTGCTCGCTCTCGCGGGAAACCAAATGGGCGAAGGTCTGCGACCGGAAACCACAGGGCCTTCGCCGTGTTTATGTACTACAGGCCGGTCGCCTGGGCCGGCAAATGACTTACTGGATACCGCTGTGCCGTGTGTGGCCTTTGTGATTCGCTGTGAGGGTCGCTCTGCCCACTGAATTGAGACCGAATGCGGTGATCGGATGACTGCTCGGTACCGGGGTGTCGTGTACTGAGCTGAGGGCGCTGCTGTGGGATCTATGCGGTTTTCGGCACCATGACCGTTAGTGTGGTAATTACAAGGCTTGGTAAGCTAAGCAGCCTCTTTGTCATGTGATCCAGTTATAGTGCTAGCTGTGTGGTTCTGTACCTTATTACCTCAGCGGCCATGGTGATAACACTGGCATGGGACTCTCATTATACCTAATACAAGTTGTTACAAGATGGACAGAAATTTAATAATGTAATTAACCAGGTGACCTGGAAATTCAATCACTTGGCTGATTCAATGTTTCTCCACAATTAGGCAAATCCAGTTTCACGTCTTATAATAATAACTGACTCCGTGAATGAGATTAACAACTTTGCGAAGAAATAACCTTGTGGGTAATGTGTAAGAATAATGAGACATCTGATCTCCCTGTGTTCCGGGGTTCCCCGCTTCAAATCTGTGCTGGGATTTCTGGCCAACAATGTATATAAAACCCGTCTATATAACAAGGCCTTTTAATGCATCGGTCCATCAGATGTCCCTGGCGTTCGTGTTGCAGCAGTTATAATGTGGGTGCATGCGGGGTGATCCCGGGCTGGGGCTCGGATCCAGGCCAGGGTAGCGCTCTTTGTGTCCTTCCTGGGAGCCAGTTGCCGCAGCCTTTGTCTGCTTTTTTTTCTGAAGATAAGTTCCTCTTTTCTTTTCCTCCTCGCTGACCTCGCTGCGTAGAGCTCACTCTGAATAGAGGTTGATGAACCAAATTTTAAATATTTATTCTTCTTTTGTTGCCTTGTTTTGCTTTCACTTCCATCTGTAGTTTGGTTGGTTTTGCTATGTGGCAGATGAAGGTGAATGTCTATAACTTGTATGTAGACCCCTGGTAGTATCCGTATAATATTGGTTTTGATGCATAGAATTTTTTTCAATTTGTCTTTATAGGGTCTACTAATGAATGTAAATTAATTCCTTCCCAATAGCAAATTGCTATTGTATTTGTCAGTGTGTTTTGACGCATATTTTGACCTTTGCCTAGTGAACATGTCTGTCCACGCTGGATCACTTTTCAAGTGTCAAGACCAAAATGTCATAAGATGTGCAAATATTTATCATCCCATGGAATCATTCCAGTTTTAAAAATAACGATGCTGATATAACATAACACTAAGCCCTCCTGAGCGCTTTTACGGGCTTGTGTGGAGGTTTACAACTCATAGCAGTCCTGTTCCTGCATGTGTCTGAAGTCATGTGTAATATGATGCAAATATGGATGCACCCAGGTGTCCTTCTGCACGTGGCCCGTATTTGTGGTTCACTTGCTAGGTACACTTAGAGGTTTGGTCAAGCTAGTGACAACATTGTTTGCCAATGCGGTTTAGGCACATCATTGTGGACCATGGGACCACTGATCGGTTGTTTACAGTCCACGAGCAGCGATAGCATCATGTATAGATCGGCTTTAAACATAGAATCTAATGTGCACCAAAATGTGGAACCCTCGGACTGTCCTGTCACAGTATATGCTGTGTGAAAGTTTTTATAACATCTGAACCAATGTACAGGAAAGTGCGGATTAATTTGATGTGGCTTTATACATAAAATATTACATCTATTTTTATTTCGGAGAAGAGTTTTTTCCGCATAAAAAAAATCACTACTGTGAAACGTGTCATGTCATGTGGCCTCTTCATGTCTGCGTTGTATATCTATGTGGCTCTTTGGGTAAACGTTAACCAATGTAAACTGCTTGGTGTTTATACAGCCAGATGTAGAGAGTATATTTTTGAAAAATGCTGTTCCATAGGCTCTTGGGTTTATAAATGCCACATTACCAATGTACTGTTTTCATTCACTACTGAAGCTGCTGATCTCTTAAATCTCAGATCCGCCATCAATTAGACCCCACCGATCAGCAAGGTAGCCTCTATGCTGTGAATAGGATCTAACTTGTAGGTTTGCTGGAGACCCCCTTTAAATAAACTGCGCTGTCCCCTATCACACAACACACTCTGTCTGGGAAACCCCTTGTATGCTACAGATACTGTGACCGAGTCCTTACATCATAGTGATATGATGCAGGATCCCTTTCTAACAGTTAACTGCAATCCCCAGCAACTGCTGTCCAGAGCCTGGAGACTGGGAGTACTTGTGTTTATATTTCACTAGAATACAAAGACTCCCTTCATATCAGGCTGGATTTATATCTTCTCCTTTGCTTCTATGTAATCTATTTTAAAAACTAGTTATTGGTGTTTTACAGCAACAAACAATATGGCTTACATATCCAAAAACTCTAGGATACACATGAACGGATAGCAAGAATAATAAGGAAACTATAACTTAACTGCCGATACCTCCTAAAAACCAAACCCCCTCAACCCAAATCTTCTCTAACCAAATGCTAGAAGAGAGAAATTGGAGTATGGATATGATGAATACTTACTGGTGCATACCATGCAGTTATATAAACCACTATGGAGATTCTAGGGGTTTCGCCTTCTATAATAATTCCCAGGCCATGAAGAAACGTTTGTTCAGTTTCTTCTGAAAGACGATGTTATAATCTAGTCCATAAAAAATATTAAACCTGAGTCAAAGCGCAGTGTGTGAGTGGCAACCCTACCTGTGGATGACCCAGATCCAATGTAGGCTCCCTTATGTGGGTATTGTGGGAATCGTAGACTGGGCTATGCCCATGTATAGAGAGTGGACAGCATCACAAGACTTGGCCTCTTGACCCTTGTCTGTTACATGTGCTGTCACATTGGATGTTATTTTAGAGGGGCTCACTAGAGCATTGATTTATAGCTCTTTGTCCGCTAAACAGAAGCAGGCTTTGTTCTGCGCTCACATCTGTGCTGCCTGACACAAATAATATCATGGTAGCCCAGAGGGTGCTGCCGCCATAATTTAAACTGTTTATCACGGCTCTAGTGGACTGTTACATTTTATTACCCTCGTAGGTTTTTCGGACTATAAGGCGCACTAAAACCTTTGATTTTCTCAGAATCTAAGGTGCAACCTTATAGTCCAGTGCGCCTTATATATGACAGCTACTTACAGACAACAGCTGACCTGCAACGTACACGGTCTGGTCCACCTGCTGCTCATTCAGCCTTCTAATCCGGTGCGCCTTATACTCCGGTGCGCCTTATATATGAACCTATACGTTTCAGCAGGCTTTTGATGGTGTGCCTTATACTCCGGTGCACCTTAATAGTCCCAAAAATACTGTATAAGAATTACATATGCAGAAATGAGTTATCATTTATGTATTTTCTGACATGTTTTCCACTTGTGTCATGCAGAGACTAACTGCTGCAGCAAGTCACTGTTCCTTAAAGATCCCCTTTCCAGCAAATAAGAAGGCCTTGAAGTCCTTACAAAGTAAATCTTTTACTGCATGGACGAAGACTAAGAGACAAACTTGCAAATTTGAAGAAGGTCCAGGATGTCGTAGCAATATGGTCGATTGGATTAATTTTATCTTGGAACTACGAAAAGGTAAATCTTTAGGCAGTTTGAGTCTTCGCCTAGAATTGGGATGATGTCACTGACAGGAACAGAGTACTGGTTGCTAATCTCCAGTCTTGGCTATGTACGCATTGGTTTTATCTGGTTTTTTTTTTTGTGGCAAAATAAATCCAGGGATAGAGTAAGCAAGCTCTGCCACTACTGCTATAAATGGCATGACGTGTGGGCCACTTGCTTTTCTTTCTCCTTCTATCTAATTTTAGAGGCCCACTGGTTGGGCCAAAAGCACTAATTGTGGAATATTTACAGGTGTGTGCAGGATATGGCAACATGGCTGCTTTGTTACTAATAACCACAACTTTTGTTATTGAGTTGTCTGTATATTGCATCTAGCCATACACATTTTTGAACTTGCATCATAGTGTATGTTTATTTATATTCCGGTTGCGCTAACTGTTAATGGCACTGAAACAAACCTGTTTTTAATTTTGTTACAGCTAATGAAATATCACAGAGGCTTTTTAAATCATATTTAGGATAGCTTCCCAATTGTTGGGTGCGTGGAAAGACATCAGCAGGTATGTGCCTTCTGATGGCTTAAAAAGTTCGCTTAAGAAATTGACTATATGGGGCTGCCTGTTTAGGCCAGAGTATTTGACCTATTCAGAAGTTATGAAATCGATCTTGGGGTTCTTCAGCAGGTACCATTGATGGCGCCTAAGAGACTACATATAACTATGTTTTTTTTGGCCTAAGGAATGAAAATCTACTACTGCCACATCTATCCAACCTTAAGCCTTCTATGATCACCCGGATACATACACCATACAAATGCCCATAAATATTGTTTGTTTTGATGGGTAAGGGACGTAATTGTATCCCCTCCATATACCTTACACATTTTGTTGTTTGCTCATCCGTATTGTGGGAAGCAGGCTGGTTCTGAGGGTTGATGTGATAAACCTATGCCTTGTTTTACTTTTATGGAAGCCACTGAAGTGGGAAATGTGGTGTACAATATGTCAGGAGAATATTCCGAAGCAACCAAATGAATTGTTATTTGTGCGACAAGTGTGGCGAAGGTCTGTATTATTTCTATATTTAAATCCTAGAGCCTTCTTAATTGTGGAGTAACCCCTGCATTATCGATCCACATTTATAATTACACTGCCTTAGCATTTTGGCTCACTGTTTGTGATCCCCAACCTATTCACATCGGTGAACCGTGAGGAAGTCTGAGCTGTTGACATATACAAAAAACTTTCAATGCGGTAATAACAGACTATATCTATTATCCTCGTCGTCTGTTCTGTCGAGTGGCTACTTGCAAATTATTTGGCCCCTCCCTCTGTTTTTTAATCAGTTTCCTGTGCAATCCCTGGAGGAGGGAGAAGGGGAATGGGAGCAGCGGCTGAATGTTGTTGGCTTTGTCCTGTGGTTTTTTAGATCTGCACGGAAGCCTGTGTGGCTCTGTTCCACGGGAATGCCTGCTCTGTCTCCTGCAGAAGGAGACCAGTGTTGGGAAGCACGTTTGGTTATGGTGGCATATGTCTCTGCAGCCAATCCTGCGAAATGTACCATCAGTCAAAAAGAAACGGCTGTTTAACATCACATTGGCTGTGGAGCTTGTTTATTGGCTGTGTTTGGCACTTCTTTATCCTGCAAAGGGGAAAGAACATGTGTAAAATACACATAACGTTTTAAAGGTGGAAAACTGTACAGCAGCTTTGGCTGTACCAATGGGTCCACTCTTCCATTCACGCTTTGGAAACTAAAGTTAGTAAGTTGGATGTCTCTGTAATCTTGAACAAAGTGTTTTTTTTTTTTTTTTTTTTTTTTTGTGTACTTTTCTTGTAGAAGCAAGAATACACGCACCTCGGGTAGCTCGGGCCTCAATAGGTTTACCAACCTGTGGAGGACATCCTAAAAATTCGGCACTCCTTTTTTGCAAAAATTGGTAAAATCTTGATATACAGGCCATTGCCAATATTAGATTCTGTAATGTTTCGGTCTGCAACAGGATGATCTTAGGACACGATAGCATAGAAGATAATAAATGAGCAGTTATACTACTGTAGTTCAGGCTGACGGAGAGGTGCGGACATTCCACAGTAGAGAAGACTCCTTCTATGCATCTGCAATCGTTGTCTGAAGAAGAACCTTTTTCGGGTTGATGAAACATTCCACCAATATAATATTGGTTCTGTATAAACCAAATACTTTACAGTTTTTGCAATTTTTTGATTTGACCCTGTCATACATTGAGACGCTGACTTCATTTGTTGAACAGAGTATTATTTAAGGTCTCTGTGTACATCCTTTATTCATATACTTTTCTGGTCACGTGATGAGTTATACAAATATAACATGTCTCTGTTTTCTTTCAAAGCTAACAGCACAAATTTCATTTGGGATTCGGTTTTAGGTATCCACCAGCTCTTCCATATCCTAGATTGACTCCAGCTTGATTGATAACAGATAGAAATGGCTGTGGTCGCAGTGTGTGTTGCCACTACACAACCAAGGTATTCAAAGCTTGAGTGGATTTCTAACTCATTTGATTTTATGCTTTAAATGCTTCTTTCTATTTTCAGAATGACATTTTTGTCATCTTTGTATCCTGAATGATGGTTAGTTGTTTTGCTTACTATTAATTTGTTGTATGTCTTCTGTCTGGTTTACCAGCTTCAGGATGCATCATAAGGCGGTCATATTTGTTTGTAAATTCCCAAAATGAACATGTGATCCTTGGCAGCTAATCAGGGGATCAGCCTAGGTTTTTTGAGGGAACCATCCTTGCACCTACACATTCCACAAACAAAATCCTTTATTGTGTAAGGCACTTTATGATCGTTTTGTAAATGTCTTTAGGTGCACTTCTGAGTAATTAGTACAATGCTGGACACGGCACACTGAGTTTGTCATCATAAATGATACTTATTGAAGTATTGTTTTTCTTTTCATTCCCCATATTAGACTATCAGAAGAATATACGTTTTTCCTTTGTCTGAACATTGATATTAAATATAGTGGAATCAATTGCTTATGTTTGATTTTTGGAAGCGCAAAACGGGTTTTTGAAATTATTCTCTCGTCCATTCTGTCTACAGACACTAGCTGTAGTTTGTGCTGTGCTTATCTCAGATTGTGGAAAGTAAGCTTATTCCTACGGTATGTACAGTATGCTCACCCTCCTGCTTTTATAACAGCTGCCTGCAGTCAATGCTAAGTACAAGCTGCTCACGCTCCTCTCATGCTTTTTTTTATAAACTGCCTGCATAGATAGAGTCCGTTCTGCTCGATAACCTATGCCAGGAATTACGACTGCGTGAATTGGTGTAGACAGTTTTGTATAAGGTTCTTCTTTGTACTTCATACACTTTTTTTCTTATTGCTTTCTGCTTTAATCCAGTTTCGTTTGCATCCGCGCCATTTTTTTTTGTTTAAAGTCTGTCCAGTTATAATTTCTTGCATGCAAGGGAACCTGAAACTGTTTTGCTGGAACAAATAGCATACAATACCTTTTTGTTCAAGTTATGAAAACTGTAAAAATGGTAACGGAAGCGCTGCTGCTCTGGGTTTTCCAGTTCCCCCCCCCCCCAAAATGTTTCCGTTTCCTTAAAGGGTAAGCGTTACATATTTATAACATTTGCAAAGACACAGTCCATAAAGTTCATCCAAAGTGAGTGTATAAATGTAGTCCATTTCTTCAAATTGCATTTTTTTAATCGTTTGTAAACCTTTTAAATAAAGGTTTAAGCTCGTGCCAAAACGTTTTCAGTATTTGATTTCCTCATTCCAAAGGTTAGTAGAAATTTTTACTGGCATTCCACAAAGTGTTACCATTGATCCTACCAGGAGCAAAGAATCTTTGCGTGGATATTTATGTGTAAATCTCCCTCATAACCACAATAAAGCATTAACTAAAACTAAAGATTACCTTTAAGGTTCTCCATAGTGTGGTAAACGGTTCCTTTAAATAGGTGCTTCTCCATTCAATAAATGAGAGAATCGATCACACGCCTTCACTTCCTGAGACCCCCTGCTTCTTTGGAGTGTCGGATACATCAGAGGCTCCACCCTGCGTCCGAATGTATTTGGCAGGCGACTCTGCACTGGCATCCGTTCTAAGCAGGGTTTTTTCACGCTTTTACTGTGACCATCAGGGCTTGAATGGTCGCTGGCCTGTACAAGTGCTCAGGCGAGTGGCTCCTCCTTCATGCCCCTCCATGGTCACTTGAGTGGAGGGCACTGTATAGGGGGAAATAATCACAATTTCTTGGCAGTTTGGCAAGTGAGGCAATTCTTTCAGGGCTTGTAACGCAAAAACTGGTGTACACACCCTACCAAGTCTCCAATAGTTCATGTATTTGGTGATAATAATGCCACTAAAGCGAAAATTTGCAACCGCAATCTATGAAGTGGGGTCTAGGAAAGGATCCAAGGATTGAAAATGAATGTGAAAAAATTCTTCCTAATTACTTTTTTTTCATGGGCTAAGTACGGTCAAAGAAGTGCTTCTCTGATATTGCCTATGGTTGTCATTGCCTTAGATGACTTGTCTTAGTTGCTACTTGATTTTTTATTTTTTTTTACCCTCAAATTGAAGTACCACCTCTGTTCCGTTGTAGAGAGGAGGAGCCCTGAAAACGGACCAATGCCAAAGCCCGGCAATCATGAAGCAAACTCTGCCTATAATAGGGCAGCTTAGAGTGGGATGTAGCACAAGACCAATGTACAGCAATGCTACTGCTACTGTGGAGGCCCAGGAGAGTAAGTACTTATGTTGTTAACTTGTGTATATATGCTCTGGGGACGGGACACATAGTTTCAGCATAGATTTCTATCTTCTTAGCCTCTATTGTTTAGGATTTCTTTAGTGCCATTAAGTCTTAACATTGCCATTTGCCATGAGGTGACCTCTCCAATGCTACGTTTTGTGTCTGGTACCGAACTCGATAGAAGATCGATCTCTCTCGATATTAGAGTATATTGATAGATCTAATAATCTAGAGAGATCGGGATCGATTCGATGGCTATAGATAGAATCTAGCTATATATATCCTCTTCTCTCTCGCGCCTCTAGACGCTAGAGCTCTCAGCGACTCGATCGCTCGCGAGCTCGCGCCTCGCTCGCTCGCGCGCTGCTCGATCGAGCTCTCGCTCGCTCGCCCGCTCGCGGCTCTCCTCGCCGCTCTCTGCTCGCTCGCTCGCCTGCGCTATCGCTACTGCTCGCGCTCTCTCTCCTCCATCGATCTCCGAGCTTTCTCGCTCTCTCTCGCTCTCTCGCTCTCTCTCGGTCTCTTCTCCCTCGCGAAAATGAGACTATGTAGGGGGTTGCCGCTCAAATGGGCAAGGTAGTGCCTGTTACTTGATTTAATACTCCGCACACTGTCCCGTGTCACCATACTTTGGTCTCCATCGTTCTCTTAGTAGCAACAACCAAGGTCTGTTTGTTTATTTTATGTAACAAGCCAAATACAATAACTTATGAAACAAATTTACTGTAAATGCTTGTCTCCTGGATGGACTGGACCTCTTTCACTATTCAAAATCCACCCCTAAAGCTCCATTTTTGAGATCGTTTAGATCAGAGAGAATCCCGATTTAAAAGGCCTTAGGCATCAGACGTTTATAAATAAGGGGGCAGTGGGGTTTTTAATGAACAACAAATGTGCTGTTCCTCAACCGCCTCTCTCTCCTGCACTCCGTTGTGGGCGGTGCGCTCATTAATGTAGAGAGGCTCAGCACGATTGGACTCTGCGTGGCTTCCTCTTGGGACAGAGAATCTGTAATAGAGATCGAAACCACTGTATAGAACATTGGTGGCGAACCTATGGCACGGGTGCCAGAGTTGCACTCAATGCAAATCTCTGTGGGCACTAGGCCATTGCCCAATTTCCCCAAAAGACCAATCCACCAAATCTTCCTGTAGTCCCACACAACTGAAAGAGGCTGCTTCAGCGCTATTTTTTAGGCCAACATTCCAACATCTAGTATGACCGTCGATGTATGCGTCATACATCGTGCTGCAGAGATGAGGCAAGGGATTAGCGCAGCTCACCCCGCCCCTCCCATAGGCAATATAAAGCGCATTGCGCCGTATTACATGAAAGATAGGAACATGTCCTATCTTCTAAAACGGCACGGACAGTACAAGTGCTGCATGTGTGCTGCACTGTACCGGGGGGGGGCTCCCGTCAGGGCCGTGAGCCCATAAAGTGTTTTGGGGCGTATATACGTCCCTCATACGTTCGTGTTTAATGTAGCCTAAAAGAGACATTTACCTTGGCTTGTTTGGAACTGCAATAAAATTGAGAAGGTGTTGACAGAAATGCATTCTTTTGGAGGTCTTCCTCTGGACCCACCATTCTTTCCTTAGAGAAGCTACACTGATGGGTCCCTGTTTGTCCACCTGATTTCAGCGGTAATTGGTGCCTCTGTGGCGGGAATACAATTTAATTAATGATGCTTAACACAGGTAGCAATTAAGTTTACTGCTTGAAATATGCCATGTTGGCACTTTCATTGTAAAATACGTGTATCTGGTTGTCGTTTGGGCCCTCGGGCTCTGAAAATGTCCGCATCCACTGGTATAGAAGGACATATTGTACCTGAAGAAATAATACTAGGGAGTGTCAACTAATTGAGGATTTAACCAGAACACGTATGAATTCTGACTTTTTGAGTATTAATAAAATTATGGAGTACTTTATGCTTTTTTTTTCTAATCTTTTTTCTGCTTAATCTACATGTTGGGTAACCTAAAGAATGCGCTGCAGGTTGTAAATGCCCAACATTGGTTTCATAGCCGGTGGCAATGCTTGCAGAAACCTATGCTTTATGGGGGACATGTGAGATATCTGATGGCTGATTTACATGCTAATGTTATGTTAAAGGGATTCAGGCATTGTTAGATGGAGATAATTTTGATAGATGCAACAAGCTTGTCTTAAAGGACAACTACCACCTAGATGAAGGATTGTAAAACACACACCTGAACATGCAGGGTTTGGGCCCTCTCTGGCAGATATGCTCTTCTTTTAGGCTTATTATTCCCATCTTTTTTATTAAACGAAAGGTGCTTAAATCATACAACTGAACCCTGAAGGTCTCTGTCCATGGGTTTTAAACTGAGCCCGGAGCTTCGTCGGGCCCTCCTTTGACATACGTTTTACAGTTTTTTTTTTTCTTAAAAACAAAGGTATGAAGCTTAAAGAGAGCCGATCTGGCCAGAGGGCACACACCAGTAGTCCGTGTGCTGGTTTACATCCTTGATCCTGTAAAAGTAATGTCCTTGTAACTGTAGGCACCCTTTAATATGCATCTTTAAAGGGATCTACCACTAACGTACGTAATATTGCACTGAACATACTTGCCTGTCTTCCTCCTCTTCGTCTTATTCCCTGCACATGGTCTTTAATCTTGATTGACCACGCCGAGATCACCTGAACAAATAGTCTAGTAGAGCACCGTGTGTCAAGCTTTAAGAAGACACTGCCGGGATCAATAGAAGAGGACAATAGGTGAGAAGGTTCGTTTTGTACTTCTAGTTAATGGTATATTTCCTTAAATACCCTTCAAATATAGAAATACAAGAACTTATGAAGTGTCATCTCCATCCAACTTCAAAGGAACACCTGACACCATTGTTACCCACCAAATTCTGGCACCCACCTATTCCCCCACCCCCCTTTCATCATCATCAACCTCTATTCTCTTCCTGACCGCCTTCCTGTAACTGCAAGAATTTATTTTTTTCTCCTGGATTACGCATGAAAAAGCAATTAATGTATTGCTTTTGTATATAAAAGAGTTTAGAACAATTTGTCATATACTTTAGGTATCAATCCTCACATCAGTATCCAAGATCTCTGCTCGCTGTCATTCTTGTATTATCTTCCATGAACAGAAATTTTACTGTGGTCACCCAGGTGCACCGGCTCATTAGGACAGAATATCAGAGGCTGTGGGTTATAACGAGCCCGTGCACCTCGTCTACCAATGAACAGGGCAACGGACCATGGTCAGACATAAAAGCTTTCTGCAGAATCCAGCAAGTGAGATCTATAAAACCGTAAGATACCGAAAGTATGTTTGAAAATTGTGTGCCTGTTAACTGGATAGGGTTTAATAATGTGGGAAAATCGTACAAGCCTTACCACATGATAAGAGGAGAGAAACTGCAACAGCAGCCTGTGGTTTTATCTTGCAGGCTCCTCAGATCCTACATACACAGTAGAGGATATAAATTTTTTTTTTTTTCTGGCTTTGAAAGGGTGAATCTCCTCAAATGTTGCACTGTGCACTCTTGCACTTAAGGAAATCTCCTAATTCTAATCAAACAATCCGGCATCAAGGACTCTTCTTATAGATCCAGTCACCGTGACTGTGGTAATCTTCTTTTTTTTTTCGGATATCCTTTTATAATGAATTAAATGCTATGAATCTCCTTGTGAGGGGGGGGGTGGATAACCAGCCTACCATGCTGCAGATTCACAGCTGTGCTATTGCAAGGTGCACCCAACTCACAACAGACCACGGATGGGGCTCTGGTAACCCCTCTTTCCTGATCCCTTCAGCTCCGTGCATAATTTAAAAAGTGACTTTAGAAGAAGGAACCATGTCTAAAAAATATACATGATTAACATCATGCCTGGATTTTTATGAGTAATGCCCCTGGTTTTTTCACATGCTTGAGTTTTGATGGTAGATTTTCCTTAAATTGGGAGAAACAGTCATATAAAATAAACGTACAGCAAACCTCCTTGACGGTGTCCATTAAAAGCCAGAGTTCTCGATCCTATTTAAGCACATTCAAAGATAATGCACCAGAATGACATAGATGTTACTTATATAATTATACCATGTCATCATGCGTCAGAGTTGCTTAGAATACACCATCTGTTATATATAGATTATTGTGATTTATTAAGTAATTAGTAGCTGAGCTCTGTCACACAATATTTCTACACAGTTTTATACATTTATTTGTTCAGTCTGCATTCGGTACCAAATACCTCAAAACGTCTATCTTTACTGTGGTAAGTTTACATTTAAAAATGATTAGATTTTGCCTATACCATTGTGTAGTTTTAAGTTGCACAACCAGATCTAAAGTTTTTTTGTAAGTTTATTTTCCAGCTACTTATTTGATTTAAAGCCGATTGTAATTGTTACATTGAAGCACTTGTGTTTTGTTCCTTATTGTAGACCAGCACATCTCTGCCTATAAATCTAGTGTCATTTCTATAAAAGAATACTTTGATCAGAACTTGAACTCATCACGTAATAAATGGGATAATTGTGATCTATTTTGGCATCCTGGTGAGGTAGGTACCGAAGTGATTTTCTATGAAATACTTCATAAAGTTCATACTAATTTACATTACGTTCTCCATAGTATGGGGATTAATGCCCAAAATTTACCTGTTCCGGCTTATCCTTATTTCTACAGAAGATATGCAAAACATTTAGCACATTCTTTTGCATGGTGTGACTTCTGGATGAAAATGGTGGAACTGAGTACTCTGTTGGATTTGTTTTTTATTTTTTTTGCTTGGATAATTAAAATTATATAAAGATTCATTCTATATAATTTATATATAGCCTTAAAGGGGTATTCCACAGCTTTTTCTTATATGTATCAGGATAACATAAGAGGTCGTGTTGCGATCATTCAATTTTAATGACAAAAATGCACCTTTCATTTCACAGATAAGTCCCAACCTTTCTCCTATCGGTCTGCTGTACACAATTTTAGTTGCCCCTATACCTCGACCCGTAACGTCTAAATCAGATTCCTGTCTGTCTGTCTCTCGGGCTCTGAGCTGTAGCCACGCACCCCCTGCATGGAGCTCAGAGACACTGAATGTACATCCGTCAGGAGATCTGAGTAAGAGAAAGGAGCTGCAAACCTACAGAGGATATAGTGATCCGGGGGAACGGGGAGGCAGCCTATCTGTGAGAGTAGCAAGGTTCACAGTGTAAGGAGTCTTTCAGCCTCTGTGTAATCTTCATCTCTCTGTCTTTCTCTCTCTTGTCGTGAGTTTTACTACAATGTCAGAGCAAGATGAAAGTGTTATAACACCTGTACCCTGATAATATAATCCACATTGTCACCCACAGAACTAGATGGTAAATGTTTCTGCTTGAGGAGCCCTGCCCACACTGGATTTCCTGACAGATGGAGATAGAGCTAAAACAGCAAAAAACTGAGTAATGTAAAGTAAGGGGTTAAAAATCTGTTGTGTTATCACTAGGGGATTGATAATGTTAGATTTTTCTTTCGTAGGACCCTTTTAAAGAATTTTACAACAATTTAATTGTCTCTTCGTCTTCCAGCTGTCAGATATACCGAAGGCAGAACGAATGAACATATTCTGGATCTTTAATGAAAATAAATCTGTAAGGTGTTTTGTTTTTTTTTTTTTTGTTTTTTTTTTTTTTTTTTTTTATTCCGACAGGATAAATGTTAAATAGTGTGTCAGATGCAGTGACTGTATTGCAGTCTGTGTTCTTGGCCGCGCAGACCGTGGACAGCTCATGGCCACCAGTTGGCTGCAACACAACAGATAAGGCGGGTCCTATTGCTGCCCGATTTGCCATTTCATCCCTCTCCCATCTCTAGCAGCCGGCACCTTTCCCCCCCCCTCGTTGCGGCCAGTTATGAAGCATGCGGTGTGTGCATTTGCCTTATTAAACGCAGGGAAAAGGTAACCACTTTTATTATATGTATTAGTGTTATTTTGATGAACTATGAGTGTTTTTTTCATTTGGCTTATATTCATGCAGAACACCGACCCCCCCCCCCCCCCCCTTCCCTTTTCTTATACACTCTTAGTCTTGGATGTACATTTGAAGCTTGGCTAATAGACTTGTGTTGTCAGCAGCTGCTTATAAGACTGCGTGTCCACGGAGGTATAATTCACATTTTGAAATACGCTCGTTCCCTCCCTATAACTGCCATCCACATTGCACATGTTTTACTGTCAATGAGACTGCTTGACTCTGAAGTTTTTCTTGCCCCATGTACTGGTTCGGTTAATTTTGTTATATGCAAAATTAATGTTGGTCTCGGGGGTCACCATGGTAAACGGTGACATTAACCTGTGGGGGGACATTTTCAGATCCCCTTACATGTTCTCTCTAACGTCGCACTTGATAACTTTGAAAAATGTACCTTGATCATAAAAGTAGATTTTTGCTGTAACTATATACAATTTACTATTCGCACAGCAGTCATCATTGAATCCATTTTTAACCTTTTGCCGGGTTTCCAATTTCGTTAGTTTGGTTTATTAGTGGAACATGGAAACCTTGGGATACGTCCTGATTTTTTAAAATAAGGGCATGGCTGACACCAGTCCCACTTCTGAAACTTTTCCAGTTGTATTGTAACCTAGACTGTTTTAACTCTTCTGTACTCAGTTTTAATGTCTGGGAACGACATAAGAGAGAAAAAAACACTTGTTTGGTCTACGAATTCGGTTCCTCCTGTTCCTCCTTCCTCCAATGCTGCGTAAAACTTGAGAAGGAAAAAGCACATCCCATGAGTTTAAGATCAAGGGCAGAAAGTCATCAAAATTCGCCTGTTACCAGTAAGTGTAACCATAATTAATGTCTGTCACATCAAAAGGCTGTATTGCTATGAAAGCCATGCTTTGTGGCTTTGACAGACGGCTTCCATGTGACACTAGAGATATCGTGTGTGCGGAGTTCGCAATGTGAACCTTGTCTATATTGCACATTACCAAAAACAATGTTTTATTTCCATACATGACCTGAAGAAGGAGAACATTGACATTTTAGTATCCTGCAAAATGTTTCAATAGGTGCAATTTTCTTAATACATCTTCTAGGGAGGAACATAACACGAGTGAAGAAAAGGAACCTGTGGGTCGTCCTCCGGTTCACACGAGAAGAAAGATCTGACAAAATGACACCTCTGTAATTCTCCATGTCCGGTAATCAGGAATTGTATGATGGAGCAAACTATTCTTGGCTTGTTATGCACATAGTTTTTGCTCCCTACATTTTATATGTTACCGTTAAATCTAAAGAAAATCTCGGAAGCAGGCCCAACAAGTTATTGTTAATGAAATGGTGCTTCTAAATAACCAAACATTACAATCAGGTCATTCAAAAGTTAATCCAATTCCTTCTGTTTAACCTTTTATAATTTTTTTTTTTTTCCCCATAAATTGAGAGCGATGCAGTATTGAGGACGGATGCTTTTAGAACACGTCAGATCCAAGAAAGTAAAAACATATTTCTTGTTTTGATATAGGTTTGTTTACTACGCCTGTTTCTGCAATCTTTTTTTCAATTATTTTAGGACTGGCCTGACATCAGCACCTTGTTTTCAATCAAGTAAAATCTGACTAGAGTCCAATGGACTGCGCCAGTTCAAAAGAAACTACCTCTAGCCAACGTTCCAGGTAATATGTTATCTAGGATCTCTAATCTGTTCTGGATTTTGGAGATGAGCATCTTGGAATCTTATTGGTAAATTTTAAAGACAGTTGGTCCCAAGCAGGTCCATGAGGTCATGAGATCACTCTCACTCTGCTGATCATTATCTGTATATTTGATAGCACAAAACTGATTGATGTGGCTTTGGCTTCAGTGTCCATGTGTCCTTCTACTCATAGCTGCTGTGTGTCATACCGTGCAGTCTCAGCAGCTCATAGGTGGAATGCCACATATTGGTCCTCCATTGGATTGGCCATCAATATATTGAGACCAAACACCATCTTTAGGCTTAGCCACATATAATGGAAAGCTGTGCAAAATGTGTTCATGGATAGTCAGCCGTTTTTTTTCCTCTGTAATTTGCAGTGACCTTAACCTTTTCTCTGCAGTCCTGCCAACCCCCATTGCCATCAGCAAAGGTTCCAGAATTCTACTAACAACTGCAGTAGCAATGTTGCTGGTTTAAACCATGCACTGTAAATCGGCCTCAAGAGGCTTGTGTGCACCCTAGAAATTAAAACTCAGTGTGTTTTTGTGTTTAAGTCCTTCAATCAGAGATTGAGAAGAGTCACCCTCACGGGACGTTCCTGGTCTAAATATACCCCGCCTACCTACCAGCCACCGAAAAAGCGAGGTCGCCCCCCGGAAGCTTTAGGGGTTACCTGTCCAGGAAGTAGTGCTGCGACCCGGACTCCGATGGTACGCGGCGATCATCCAAACACTGCAGCACAAATGCTCGCACTACTCAAATCTATGAGGAGGAGGGGACACAGGAGATGACAGCGCTTGTACATGGCCATAGGAGCTTTACAATCTATGAGGAGGAGGGACACAGGAAGACAGCGCTTGACAATACACAAGATCTTACAATCTATGAAGAGGGACAAGGATGGTCGCATGCGGTTACACGATGGTCACAGAGCTACATCTATGAGAAGAGGAGGGACACAGGAATGACAGACACTTGTACAATGGTCACAAGACTTACAATCTATGAGAAGGAGGGGACACAGGAGATGAACAGCACTTGTACAATGGTCACAAGAGCTTACCAATCTTATGAGAGGGACAGGAGTGACATGCTTGTACATGGTCACAAGAGCTTCCATCTATGAGAAGATGACATAGCAGGTCATAGTGCTGTACAATGTTCACAAGAGCTTACCTCTATGAGAAGGAGGAGGGGACACAGGAGAGGATATCGCTTGTACATGGTCACAAGAGCTTTACATCTATGAAGGAGGAGGGGAACAAGATGATAGCGTTGTACATGGTCACAAGAGCTTACAATCTATGAGAAGGAGGAGGGGACAGGAGATGATAGCACTTGTACAATGTCAACGAGCTTACAATCTATAGAAGGAGGAGGGACACAGGAGATGACTCTTGTCAATGGTCATAAGAGCTTACAATCTATGAGAGGGGACCATGGTGATAATGCTGTACAATGGTCAAGAGCTTACAATCTATGAGAAGGAGGCGGGGACACAGGAGGTGACAGTGCTTGTACAATGGTCATAAGAGCTTACAATCTATGAGGAGGAGAGGACACAGGAGATGACAGTGCTTGTACAAAGGCCATAAGAGCTTACATCTAGGAGAAGGAGGCGGACACAGGAGGTGACATGCTTTACAATGGCCATAAGAGCTTACAATCTAAGAGGAGGAGAGGACACAGGAGATGACATGCTTGTACAATGCCATAAGAGCTTACAATCTATGAGGAGGAGGTGACACAGGAGGTGACAATGCTTGTAACATGGCCATAAGAGCTTACAAACTATGAGAGAGAGGACACAGGAGATGACAGTGCTTTACATGGCCATAAGAGCTACAATCTATGAGGAGGATGTACACAGGAGGTGACAATATGCTGTACATGGCCTAAGAGCTTACAATCTATGAGGAGGAGAGGACACAGGAGATGACAGTGCTTGTACAATGGCCATAAGAGCTTACAATCTATGAGGAGGGGACATAGCAGGTGATAATGCTTGTACAATGGTCACAAGAGCTTACAATCTATGAGAAGGAGGCGGGGACACAGGAGGTGACAGTGCTTGTCCAATGATCCAGGCATTTCAAGTAAGGTATAAAATAAATAAATAGCCCAAATACCCTAAGGCTGTGTTCACATTGTATTGATACTCATTCTATTGAACAAAATCCTCCCCGAACCAAAACACTTGTGCTCAGTAAGTAGCAACTTTATTGCGGCCAAATACATCTTGCTAGTTATTGAACGCAAGTGCATTGGTCAGAAGGCTTCTGTTTTTGGGAAGGACTATTGCGCGATACACTTTAGTAAAAAATAAACAGTGTAAAAAAAAAAGTGTTATGCCCTCAACCCCCCAAAAATAAATGAAATAAATTTAGAGGCGGCAGCCACAGCCTGCTCAGTGTGGGGAGGTAGGGGGTTTGGGACTGCTATTAACAATGTATACGACAAGGAGTTATATATTTGTATTACTGAAAATTCCATACTCCTCCTCGGCTAAAAATACTCCTCAAAAATGGTGAGAGGAGTATTATTACCCTTCTGGAAAAATGTTAGTGCGACCTCTGGTCCTGCGTCACACGTATTGTTCATGGACAGACCTGAATGAAGGCATATCGTGTATATCAGTTTTCAACCACTGGGACGTGACCAAAAACTGAAACTCGGGGCCCCCTCCCCCCCAAAAAACCAGTACTTACAATCCTCTTTATTCCACAGCCCCGGCTCTTCAGTCCTTAGCTTCCTGGAACTGCGGACAGAGGCACATCTATGCTCTCTGCCTGCGAGCACGCGCGATGATGTCATCAGTCAGTGACATGGCCGCTACATAGCGGGTTCGTGCAGACTGAGAGCATAGACCTGCCTCTGTCTGCAAGTCCAGAAAGCTGAGGACAGAAGAAACCAAGGGCGCGGGGTGAAGAGGAGCGACGGAAGTAAGTGTTGACTTTATTATTTTTTGGGGGCCTCCTCTGTGGACATTTCATTAGTGGAGGGGGGATAGGGAGCACTGCTGGGGGCATTTAATTAGGTGGGGATCACTGCTGTGGGGGCAGGAGCACTGCTGAGGATATTTTATAGGGTAGGGAGAACTGTTGGGGGGCATTTGATGTGGGGAACACTGCCGGGGACATTTTATAGGGCGGGGAACACTGCTAGGGCCATTTTAATGGGGGGACACTGGTGGGGACATTTTAATTTATGGGGGAGCACTGCTGAGGATATTGCGTTGGGGACATTTTATAGGGCGGGGAACACTGCTAGGGACGTTTCATTGGGGGAGCATTGCTAGGGACATTTCATTGTGGGGCTCTGCTGTGTACCTTTCATTAATGACAAGGAGGCTGCTGCAAACATTTCATTAATGGTGGGGAGACTGCTGCAGACATTTTATTAATGGTGGGGAGACTGCGCGGACCTTTTATTATGGTGGGGGACTTTCACATTTTATTATGTTGGTTGGCAGACTCTGTCAGACATTTTAGTATGTGGGGAGACTGCTGCAGACATTTTATTAATGGAAAGGCTGCATATCCCACCCTAGGCTAATACTTGGGGCTAAGTTTTCCAAGTTTTTTTGTGATAAAATTAGGTTCCTCAGTTTACACAGGACATTATAGGACATACAACATTAAATAGGTTAGGGGTTACATTTGGACTATTTGCGTGGCACAGAATATTTTTTGGAATACAATCCCCAGATACAAAAAGAAAAAAGAGTGGATCTTGGACGCTGCTCAAAATGCTGAAAGCCGTCTAGGGACATTATTCATGCATGAGACCCATTACGTTTGTGTTAATGAGAAAACGTTAGCATCTGCATTTCTTTTTATTACAAATGATAGATTTTATTCTTCTGCTCAGACCAATCATATGATCATTTATCTTCTCCTTGGCAGCAGTGAAGCGCTTACCTGTTATAACACATCAAACTGAGCTCTGCAAGAATCTTTATACCTCTCTTTAGATCTAATATAAAGCCCCAAGTATAAAGAACTACTTCTTTACTATACCTCCACCACAATACAACAAGGTTACTACTACTGTGTGACACACCATGTAATGCATCAATTTATACAACACAAAGCAAAATATTGTGTCATATCGCCTACAGTGGGGGAAAGAAGTATTTGATCCTAGGCCGATTTTGCAAGTTCAGTTGTTCACGCCCCTTTAAAGGGTATGGTCCAATTTCAACGTTATCTGCTACACACATCATTGGGGATAGCAGTGCAGTTTGGACCCATTCACCTAAATTCCCATTCCCCTAACAAAGACAATGAATGGTACAGCAGTGCGCTTTATAGTTTTTCTGTGTACAAATTGTATTTCCTGGTGTCAGCATTTAATATTTCATGCTGTGTACTAGGAAGCTGGAAAAAAAAGTAAATTCTTGTGGGATTAGCAAATGTTTTAATTTCTACGATTTTGGAGACTTTATGACCTTTGCGATGCAGACTTTTGGGGAGACTTATCAGGAGGTATTGGGGCTCATTTACGAAGGGTCCGCGGACCGCGATTCCGTCAGGTTTCCCGAATATTTCCTTTTTGCACCAAATTGCCCCAGGTTTTTGGCGCACGTGATTGGATTGTGTGATTGGGGGGTGTGCCGTCAGACAACCCGACGGATTCGGACAAACCGCAGAATTTAAAAACGAAATTGTGTCGCAAGATCAAGCACTTACATGCACCAGGAAGAAGAAGGTGAACTCCGGCGGATCTCAGCGGGGAAGCGGCACATGAAGGAAATTGGACGCACAATATTAGTGAATCACGGCAGACCCAAATCCCCGTCGGAGAACGCAACTCGGGGATCGCGACAGGATCGGGTAAGTAAATCTGCCGCATTGTGTTTGATCAGATCTATTTTCTCAAGCAATTGGAGGAATGTTGACAGCAGAGAGAAATCTTACTTTTATGACTTTTATACGTTAACGTACGTTATGGACTGACATATTCTTTTTCCCATCTAGCTCCGTTCCTCTTTAGTTCTAATTGTATGTTGGCTGGTATATGTGCATATCTGAGATCTAAGTGTGTCAAGTAATTGCCAAAAATGTCTTAGTTGCCTGCATCTCTGGTTCTGTAGATCACAGTCACAAGCCTGATGCAATCTATAAAATGAGATTATTTCCTTTCATATGACACCAGCAGCATGTGTTGTAAAGGTACCTAGGTGCTGTAAAACCAAAGATAGCAGTGCCTAAATGACCCTCTACCTGTGCCTCCAAACGTGACTCATCTCAGGTAAAATAGGAGTCTTCTCTGCTTATTTTCACATGACGCTGGAAGAGATTATTTTGTAGGTGAATGGGCAAGATTTCACATAAAAGAGGGAATTTTAGAAATGCATAACCTAACTGAGGATGCTGGTAGTTTAATAGGGTTAAATCTGGTGACAGTTTCCCTTTAAAGGGATTGTCTGAGATTACAGAATTTAAATTGCCCCAGAGGGTATAAAAATAACACCACCTTATACTCACCTCTCTCCAGGGCTTTGGTTCAGCGTGCTACTACCAGTCACCACAGGCCTTCGCATACCTGGAGTTACAAGCTGAAGTGGGTACACGCATGTCAACATCAATGTTGAGCCAAAAGGATAGGGGTGATGAGTGCCTGAGTCTTCTCCAAAAAGAAGACTTTGTAACATGCCAAGCCCCTCTCTTCTACAGAATCATGTTATATGTTAGAAAACCTGAAGTACTTGGATTTCCCATGAATGTGAGCGAGTCTTAGGATGCCGCACTACTGCTCTTGGATTCAAAACATGTTGATGCTAGGACTTGCCAGAAATCTGTTCTATTTACCCGAATCATTTGCTCCAGGTCAGTGTACAAGGCAGGAACCCTGAGGTTGTGGAATGCTAGGAGGAATTCATCATAATCCATGGAGCGGGGAAGGTCTAGAGGGAGCCAGCACTATTTCTGGAATGCAATTTCGCCTACAACCACAGTTTTTTTTTCTTATTGCCGTTTCCCTTCCAAATACCTGTCCTATTGTATCTGAGGTCTGCTGACTTGGCTCCCCTCCCGTTTAATGCCTTTTCTGCAGTTATACAGATAGACATAGAAACACACATGAACCTGTCAAGGGTGGGATATATTAGGCAGCAACTTCTTGCAGTTAATGGTTGACATAAGGACCAGTGATGAGTGGACCCATCAGTATTCAGGGTCTACGAACCATAATCCGAACTCCCGCTTGCACAGATTGCAGGTGTTAACCCTTTAAATGAGTCAGTAACACCTGCAATAGGTACTGGTGATCAGTTGCTATAATTTCCATGCCGTGGGTGTCTCTAGCCACAGCATATAAAGGATAACACCCGTGATTAGTACTAGCAATTACCGGTGGTGGTGAGGTGTTCTGTAGACCTCAACTCGCCATGTTCGGCCCACACACCACTTATAAGGACACATTGACAAAAGTAAAGCCCCCAGAGACATTAAATCAATCTGGAACAAACCAGAGGATTTTGATGTCTCCCCCCCTCTAATGTACTTTATGTAAGCTTTATGCAAGAAGAGGGAGTACGTAGTGAGAATAAGTGATGGATGTAGAGCGTTTGATCATGTTGTAGGAAAACTTTAAATGCCTGAGTAATATCCTTTTGAAGGGGTTGCCCGGGAAAAAAACTAAATACTAAATAGAAGACAACGGGCAAAGAGGAAGCAGAAAGTCAAAAGTCCACAAGTACTTCACAAAGTCCAAAATATAATTCTAGATCTTCTTCTGCCTCAATGTTCTTCTAGATAAAAGGTAGAATGCAAAAATAGATGAAAAACAGTACCTTCGCAATACTAACGTATATACTCGTGTATAAGCCGAGTTTTTCAGCACAAAAAAATGTGCTGAAAAACCTCACCTCGGCTTATACACGAGTCAATTTAAAAAAAAAAATTAATACTCACCCTCCGGTGCCCGGATCCACAGGCGGCGGCTCTCAAAGTTCAGGACATTAAATAAATAAACATAGTTCTCACCTTCCGGCGATACTAACCCCCGATCCTCGGCGGTGGCTCTCGATCCCCGGCAGCTGTCTTCTTTCTTCTTTTGCCGGCGGAGTCGCGTCCATGCGATCTCCCCGCCGGCCATCACTATGATGCGGCGGTGTGACATCATCAGCGGCGACACCGCCGCATCACAGTGAGCGCCGGCGGGGAGATCACATGGACGCGACTCCCCCGGCAAAAGAAGAAAGAAGACAGAAGCTGCTGCCGGGGATCGAGAGCCACCGCCGAGGATCGGGGGTGAGTATCGCCGGAAGGTGAGAATTAAGTTTATTTTTTTTAATGTGCTCAACATACAGGGGGGCAGGCTGCCTGTATACATGAGGGGGCAGGCTGTATACATTAGAGGGGCAGGCTGGCTGTATACATTAGAGGGGCAGGCTGGCTGTACACATTAGAGGGGCAGGCTGGCTGTACACATTAGAGGGGCAGGCTGGCTGTACACATTAGGGGGGCAGGCTGGCTGTATACATTAAGGGGGCAGGCTGGCTGTATACATTAAGGGGGCAGACTGGCTGTATACCACTTGGGGCTGGCTGTATACTACACCCTCGGCTTATACTCGAGTCAATAGGTTTTCCCAGTTTTTGGTGGTAAAATTAGAAGTCTCAGCTTATACTCGGGTCAGCTTATACTCGAGTATATTCAGAACTTTGAGGTAAGAACAATCTCCTATTATACATTCATTCCTTTGAGGTGAAAAAATGCTAGTTGCTCATGCTAGCTGGCTTAAAGGATAATCCTCGTCCCTGCTGTAAGATCTTCCAACTCCAAAACGGCAACCCTCCAGCCAGGGTTCCACCTCGGGTAATGAGTGTATAATAGGAGATTGGCTCTACTTCCGTTTTTCACCTTGTTGTATTTTGTGGGGGGGGGGGGACTTTAAAATAATAAACCACTTATACAGTCATGTATAAGGATATGCGCCCGGCTGTTACTCAGCACACATGCCCCCACTTAGTTCCATCCATGCAGCGGAAATTCAGCATTTTCTTTTGAATCATTTTATTCACCCAATTTATTCTATCTATTTTGTCTCGATATATTCCTATATTTCAATGTAATAGACACAAATACATGTCCATTTTCATTACATTCATGTGCATAATGTGTATTTAATATTCAATATGTGAGACTTATATATATATATATATATATACAAAGAATATTTAGTTCTTGGTGTATAATATCCGACACACAGTAGAGCACCTTATAACCATCTCAGAACTATGTGCAATATAAACATATGAGAAATGTATCAATGGAGACCATTGAAATCCAGCACACTTTTTGATCCTACTGAATCCAGTTCCTGTTTTCCATTTTTAGATCTTACCAAATCTAGTTCCTGTTTTCTATAGGAAATAAGTATAAAAGAGACGGACACACACAAGGAAGGTTAGCCATTGAGGAAGGAGGGAGAACCTCCGAAACGCGTTTGGCAACAAGTGCACGTCTCCATTGAATCCACTTTTATTCATTTTATTCCCCACGCACAGCACCTGTGTTTCATAGAAAAGGAAATCTCTTTGAAAAGAGGAAACACAGCGTGATCTCCAAAGCAAACCGGGAGAGCTGATGAGTTGGAATTACTCTCAACAGAAACCGTATGTCGTAAGAAACGGAGCTCCGTAACCATTCATTTGGCCTCCACGCATGCGCAGTCAAGCAGAGACAACGCCGAAGGAGATACACGTTTACACAAAGTGCTTAGCAGGGGCCGTGAGTAACGTTACCGCAACTCATCTTCATTTTTCATTGTTGCAACTAAAAGAAACATGTTGCTGACATAAGATATGAGAATGTATCATTGATCTTGTGGTGTTTGATACACCAACTACATACAACAACATATTGCACCATATCTCAACAACAAAGTATTGTGTGAATATCATTCTGTTCCTACCACAGCGCTTAACTCTACTGGGAAACTACACAGGACATTCTCTACAACACAAGGTTACAATTTATCTGTTGAAAGTGCAGATTGCACACTACAACATTTTTTCAAAAAGTCAAAAAAAGTGTTACGACACTGCTTACAAGAACGTTACACTACAAGTGTAAATATATTATCCAGAGTGCAAATTACTTGAAAACATTATTAGTGCAATAAGTGGAGAATGTTGTTTATTTTATGCTATGTGACTTTTAAGAAACGCTTTAATTTTTGATGGTTGAATGTGAACCGTTTACTCTACACGGAATAAGATCTCATAACAATATCTGTATACCACTATTTCTTTTTTATGTGTAGATATTAATTTATCATCTGTATGTAGCTACATTATACTGGTCTTGTTTAGGTTTTTTTTTATGATTTGTATTAAAGATAAAGTAGTTTAGACATATCTTTCCTTCATAGTGTATTAGCTCCAATAGGATGTGCTGAATGCTGGTGCTTTGGATACTTTTTGTGAATTTTCCTATTTTTTCTTGTTAGTGATACTCTAAACTACCCAACAGCACAGCTTTTTAGAATCATCTGCATGTGGAAGTGGTTTTGCTGAGTAGCCCCAACTATTTCTATTTTTGCAACTTATACGGTCATGGCCATAAGTTTTGAGAATGATACAAATGTTAATTTTTAACAATCCTCCACATCGTTTTGAATGGCAATTTGCATATCTCCTCCAAATGTTATAAAGATGATCAGCTTCACAAGCAATTATTGCAAAGTCATATTTGCCTAGAAAATGAACTTTTTCCCCAAAACACTTTTCACACGACATTGCAGCCGGCCTTAAAGGGCAGCTACAATACATTTCAGTGATTGCTCCATTGACACAGTGTGGGGTTTGATGAGGAACATGGGCTGGAGGTCAATCTGTCAGAAAAGTAAGAATCACACCACTGGACACTTTAAAAGGAGGCGGATGTTTGGCATCATTGTTTCTCTTCTGTTAACCATGGTTATCTCTAAAGAAACCCGTGCAGTCATCATTGCACTGCACAAAACTGGCCTAACAGGGATGAGTATCGCAGCTAGAAATATTGCACCTCAGTCAACAATCTATCACATCATCAAGGAATTCAAGAAAATGGGTTCCATTGTTACCAAAAAGGCTCCAGGGCGCCCAAGAAGGACCAGCAAGCGCCAGGACCCTCTCTTAAAAGTGTTTCAGCTTGGGGATCGGGCTACAAGCAGTGCAGAGCTTGCTCAGGAATGGCAGCAGACAGGTGTGAGTGCATCTGCACGCACTGTGAGACTGCGGAGACTCTTGGAGCAAGGCCGGGTGTCAATAAAAGCTTTTGTTACTCATAATATGATTGCACTTGTATTTCTGTATGTTATAAAAACATCTGACAAACACACATAAAAACCAGAGGGCAACAGATCATGTGAAAATATAATATTTGTGTCATTCTCAAAACTTATGGCCATGACTGTACTCCCCACTTGCTATGATCCTGTTCAGCCATTACACCACCTGTTACATAGGCCGGTGGTGATGTGCTGCCCACGTACCTGCTACAATACAGATTTCAGGGTCGCGCTGTGGCTGAACGGGTGCACAGAGAGCGATGAGTAAAAGACTAAATGCACACACACTTCTGGGAGAAGTTTGCAACCCATTGCCCAGGAGGCTGCCCAGAGATACAGACAAGAATAGGACCTGCCCTCTCTTTTGAGGCGTGCCCCCAAATTAAGTTACGCACCATAAATGTGTACAATGGAAGTCAATGGCGGCCGTGAACTGCCAGAATGACTGCGGAATTTACCGAGTGATAAGACGCAGCCAATCCACTAGCATCATAAACTAAAACTGATGTGTTTTATGCTACTATTTTCATGCATTGCAAAGGTTGAATACTGAATCAATATCCACAGCAGATTGATGTCATGCTACTGATCATATATTCACAGTGGGAATCTGTTTCCACTGCAGGTTGTCATACACAACTTGTGATGGCACTATGAGGTCCTAACTGCCAGGACTGCCAAGCAGGGGACTACTCTAATAATAATAATTCCTTTACTCATATAGTGCACACAGATTACGAAGCGCTGCATTGAGTTTGCCAAATCTGTCCCTGTCCCCAATGGGGCTCACAATCTAATCATCCTATCAGTGTGTTTTGGAGTGTTGGAGGAAACCTGAGGACCCGGAGGAAACCCACTAACTCTTAGAAACCAGAAAAAAGTTGGTAAAATAATGCCACACACTGCCAACAGACAAAGGTAATCAACAATCATTTTGGATAGAAGATACTGTGCTCGCCACAGGCTTTTTTCTCCTACATAGTTGAGTGAATAGTTCTGTAGGGCGAGTCTAGAATGATTCTGGACTGAAACGAAAATGCTTAGAGGGGACAGAAAACATAAAAGAAAACCTACGAGTGTGAACAAATAAGAGTCTATTCACACACGGACTTGAATGCAGAACTTTCTGTAATTGTTCAATACAAATCTTTTCTTCTACAGATGTAACAATCCCAATCAGTATGGAAAGTTTGTTGGCTGCATAAAATTTTGAAACAAACCTGTCGTGAATAGAAGTGCCATTAGCAAGTCTTTTACTGGATGTGAGGAGTTATTATGTAAACCATAAAACTGCTTTTAATGTACCGGTATATGCAATGTAAACTTACATGAGATACACCAGATTTATAACAGCGGCTAATGCTAGATGTTAAAGGGAACCTGTATTTACCTCTCCGGCGCTCCGGGCAGGTCCTCTGATCCAATGGCGGGTTAAATAGCCCCAAGTGGGGATCCTGAGCAGGTGTCCGGTGAGGTCATAGGACACGCCCCTTCCACGGGCGTGGATACATGGGTGTATAGAGACTGAGCAGGAAAGGAAAAGGGAGGAGAGAAAGGAGGGGGGAAGAGGGAAGGAGGGGAAACAGGTGGATGAGGAAGAAGAAGAAATGAAGTAACAATGTGGAATCAGTAGAAATACATCAAGTCCTGTTTAAAGTTGAGTCCCTTCGGAGATCGAGTTTCAAGGTTAAGGATCCAGAACGCTTCTCGGGAGAAGAGTGCTTTTTTCCATACTGGAGAGAACAGAGAGAACACTGGACCAGATAAATTACGTGGGTAGATTCACAATTCATATATGAAGAGATATTATAGCTGATGCCAGTGTTAATAGATGTAAAAGATGTGGTCTTGTGCATGTATTTGCATAGGTTGCATCGGCTACCTCCGCAACAATAGCTGCCTTTAACTTTTAGCCAATGTTTCCTGGGGGATTTCTCAGAGAAGGTGTTAGGAGATAATAAGTTTCCTAGGGTGCGTGCCCTAGTGGAGGTGAAAGATACACCATTCTGAAGTATTTTTCTAAGTGTGGGTTCATGTTTTAGAATTGGTAAGTGTTTCTGAATGATGTTGACAACTTGGTGGTATTGTTGGCTATATTGTGTAGTGAAAGAAACTCTGGAATGGGATAGTGTATTGTTCTTGTGTTTTGTTTCCAAATAGGTAGAACGGGTTTTACTGTCGACTATTTTCCTGGCTCTGTTGCATAATCTAGAGGTATAACCTCTGTGCATGAGTCTCCTCTGGATTTCTCTCCTTTTTTTATTCTTCACTGTAAACTTTTTCACTTTCTAAAACCCATCGGTCCATACATTTCATCTCTCACCCCTCTATTCCCTACTCCTTTACTTACCACTCGCGTATATATATTCTTCCCTTTTGAACACAGCGACACTTCAACATTTCCGGACAGGGGTGCGCACGCGCACAGAGTAGTGCGGCTCCGTCGCTGTCCCGGCCGGCGGCACTTTGGCGCACTGCGCATGACCGGGGTTCCGATAGCGCTGTCGGACCCGGCGCATGCGCACTAGTGCCGTGCTGCCGGAAGCGGGGCAGTGGTCGGAAGCGCCAATTTTACCTGCCCAGATGCATAAAAGCCGGCTTCCCAGCGTTAGTTTCGCACCCCCTGAGGAAGCGTGGGCGAAACGCGCGTTGGGGAGTCCGGGAGACAGCCACAGGCGACGCACAATGGGTAGGACACTTGTCTGTTACTACTGAGTGATATAATTATTGTGTAACCCAGCAATATACCCTGATATGCAGTCATGTGGATTGTGTCTCATTGGACCTTTTTTGTATTGGATTTCCCTTGCACTAAATACCTGTTAAGTAGATTATTTGTGAATGGCAGTACAAAATTGTGTTATCTTATGTTTAAATAAAGATTTATATGTAGTTGATTTTAGATGAACGTTGTAACTCCGTTTCTTTTGTGGTAATATATACATTATTGGAGTAGTTCTGGATTTTGAATATGGCGGGCTATGGACAAGGTCCTTAAATACAGCAACATGAAGATAAGGTATTTATCATCCTTAATAATGAGTGCCATCAATTGAAAAGAGCAGTTCGACAGTATTTCATTCCATTTAGTTTCAAATTCTGCATTTTGTTCAGTGGAGGGAAATTTTTTGATGCGTAACCCTCTAGGAATCATGTGCTTGTCTGAATATGTTTGAAGTGTGGTGGAGTCCCACCAGAGCTTCATTTGGTTGATTAGCAGGTTCTCCAGTTTGTGAGACAGGATTCGGAGTTGCATTTCTGAATCGTCATTCTGGTTAGTTTGTGAAAATATTTCCAACGCCTTGTTTAGGCGTTCTGGATTATCCAGCAAAGATGTATGCGAGGTGGAAGGGGGTTGGGAGGACGGTGTATCCATGCCTAATGGTAGTGTGGCTGTCGTTCAAAAAACAGTGAAAAAGTGAAAAAATGGATGTCACAGAAAAAATGTGTATATTCACTGTGCCATGGGGCTCACAAAATGAGGTGGGCTCCTGAGTACATTCAAGGATATATGGGGAGCAACAGATGATCAAAAAACCGGAGACAGGAACGTCACAATGCAAATGTATAAAAAAGTATTGAAAATCAGCTCACCCAAATAATATCCTTGTGGCTTGTTGAACGACAGATGGTGAAGAGTCCAAGGTCCGATCCGGTTTCGGAACCGCCAAACGGCTAATGTGCAAATATAAAGACAAAGTGTGGACTCCAGCAGGCAGGATGAGGAATGGATAAAAATAATCAAAAATTTATTAAATCTTCATATTAAAAAAACTTGCGAGTATGCAAGAAAACAGCATGGATATGCACAAACATGACCTAAAGAGGGAGCTTGCGGTAACGCGTTTCGGACTTAAGCTGTATAGTCCTTATTCATACCTAACTCGTGCAACCTGCATGTAATATGAAGATTCAATAAATTTTTGATTATTTTTATCCAAAAAAACAAAGTCTTCCTCATCCTGCCTGCTGGAGTCCACACTTTGTCTTTATATTTGCACATAATATATGTGTTCCCTGCTTTTCTTTTATATAGATCACAGATGTTTCAGTTTAGCCCTGGTGTCCACCACCTGTTTGAGGAGAGACCTGGTAGGGGCACTAGCCAGTGAATGTTCTAGCGAGTTAAGCTGTGCTTTTAGTTCCATTTCCCATCTCTCTCTATACTTTTTCATGTTAGCTGCTAGAGTGACACATTGGCTCTTCACCATCATCTTGTGGGCCTCCCATAAATTGGGAGGAGAGATTAAGTGTGCGTTATCACGAAAGAACTCAGCTAGGAAAACAGCCAATGTCTCCCTCTGAGCCGGTGTCTTTAGGATCGTCTCGTTTAACCGCCAGTGATACGTTTTAGTGCACATATCGGTGTCTGAGAGGATCAGGGAGAGGGGGGCATGGTCCGACCATGTTATCGGCCCCAGCTCTGCAGTTTCCATTAATCTCAGGGTTTGGACGGAATCCAGAAAGAGGTCAATTCTCCCGAGTAATAGGAGAGGGAGCGGTCGCTTGGGTTGCAAATTCTCCATAAATCATAGAGCCTATATTGCCGGATGAGCTTCCTAAACTCTTGGGCGAGTCTAAGGAGGTTAGGGGGGGGGGAGACGAGGAGTTTATTGCTAGTCTATCTGCATAGGCCGAGAAGGGTAGAGTAAAGTCTCCTCCCATGAGCAGAGCCGCTGGAGGTAGGCTAGAAAGGCTTCTGAAGACTTTTTTGTAAAACTTAATCTGACCCGAATTAGGGGCGTAAATGTTGCACAAGGTGAGGGGAAGATTACGAAGAGAGCCATGGAGAATGATAAATCTGCCCTTTGGGTCAGTGATAGTGTTAGTGATTTGGATGGGGCAGGATCCCGCTATAAGAATGGCTACACCTCCGCGGCGTCCATTTCCATTAGCCAGGTACGCTTTCGGATAGGTATTTTTTGCAAATGCACAAGAGCCGGAAGCTCCAAAATGGGTTTCTTGTAAGAAAACCACCTATCTAGCTTCATTCTGTCACTCTGTCATGGCCATGCTGTTGCCCATAATTTTGGCATAATGGTGCGTTTAAGCAGCCTCAGAGGCATCCATGCATGCTGCCCCTGCTGTTTCCTGTCCATTTCCGTGGTGTTTCCATCCTTTTCTGAGGTTCCCAGGTGTTTGGCCAAGCTTCCCTGTGCAGAGCCTTGGTCCCCTTGAAAAATGCTCGAGTCTCCCATTGACTTCAATGGGGTTCGTTATTCGAGACGAGCACTCGAGCATCGGGAAAAGTTCGTCTCGAATAACGAGTACCCGAGCATTTTAGTGTTCGCTCATCTCTATTGGTAGTCAGTGAGGTGGATGTAAGTACACAAACTGGTCTAATGTGTAACACATCAATCAATCTCCCACAAAGCAATTTCAAATCTGCATGTTTTCATAGGCCCTGTGACCAATTTTATAACTTGTTGAAGTGAATGAGAATATACCTCTGCTCCCTGCATTCCTCCGCTCCCGCCTATACTACATGGCGTACTACATGGCGGCACGCTGTATGCATTTTATACTACATGGCGGCACGCTGTATGCATTTTATACTACATGGCGGCATGCTGTATGCATTTTATACTACATGGCGGCATGCTGTATCTATCTTTTACTACATGGCGGTACGCTGTATGCATTTTATACTACTTGGAGGTATGCTGTATCTATCTTTTACTACATTTTGCATTGCTTTATTTTTACACCAAACCAATATGATAGCTCTGGTCCTGACACTCCCTGATATATTACATATATGGGGGGGGGACGTCTCGCCTTGGGCAGCAGACAGGCCTGGTTAACCCCTGACTACAGGCAGTCGCTGAGTTACGTACATGATAGGTTCTGTAGGTTTGTTCTTAAGTTGAATTTGTATGCAAGTCGGACCTGTATACTTTACAATTGTAACCCCAGTTAAAAATGTTTTGGTCTCTGTGACAATTAAATTTTAAAAATGTTGGGTTGTCATAAGAACCAGGATTAACAATAAAGCTCAGTTACAGATACCATTACAGCTGTTTATTGTAGCCTAGGGTTATATTGCAGTAAATTACCAACAACCAGAGGTCCGTTTGTAACGAGGGGTCATCTTTAAGTCGGGTGTTCTTTAGAAGGGAACCGCCTGTATTCTGTTAAAACTAATCCATTTCATCCACTTACCTGGGCATATATGGCAGATACCAGAGAAGAACGGGGCTTGGATCGGCCAGCGAGCAGTGAGTAGGGAACAGCTGGTCAGTCCTCACTGCTCCCAGGTACTCTTCTGCTCCAGGCGGCCCACTAGTCTGGGTCCTGACAATGGCTCATAAAACCAGCAACAGGACCCAGAGAAGAGCAACACACCAAAGCTAAAGGTATGCTGCAGGAAGCAGAAGGGGCTCCAGGATAGTATTTTTTTGGTTTTATTTTGGGTCTCCTGTAATAAACTCCACCTGGGGTCACCAGTATTAGGCTGCATGTACAGGTGACCCCTCCCCTCTCCATAGAAATGCATTGCGTACGGGCCATAACACAGGAAAAGATAGGAGCAGCACATATCGCTCCATGCAGCCATTGACGTCTATGGGGAATCTCCTTTATTATTGTCTGGTTTGAGCACTGCATTTAATGTCTGAACTGCGGTCTGTATTACTATTTTATTATATATTGCTTGGTCTGGTGTCTATATTACATTTTACTTGGCTTGGGATCTGTATTGATTATTGTAAAGCTTCAGTATTTGGTAACTGGTATTAATTACTATATAGTGGTATTTACCACAGCTTAAAGTGGTTGTGCTTTAGAAGATGTCGTAGTTAGAGATTCGTAGTTGGATTATAATATATGATATAATTATATAACAGAGAAAGGGTTGGTGACATCATGCATGTGACCTCAGCAAACCATCAAAGATGTCGGTGTCAATGTGATGTCATTGCAGCAGCCTGTGTTCACAGACACTGGCAGGGAGAGAAGCTGGAAGGAAAGGTAAGTATTTCTTTATTTTTATTGTACTACCTTCCCTGCCAGTGCATAGAGATTACATGATCCTAGAATATCTATTAAAGAAGTAAAATGAACTATGAAAAGGTCTCACCTTTAGCTCCAGCATCTTCTTTTCCATGATATTATCCCGAATGATCACATTGGCAAGATGAGTTCTTGGCTTGGGACCTCGATTAGAATGGGTAACTAAGCTTAAATATTTAATAAGAGACGTGTGAGTATGTGACATGGAGACAAATATACATAATAGGCATATTAAGGGGGTTTACAGGCTTAGACTATCTTGACAATAAGTTTAAAGGAAATCTACCATCAAAACCCACCATGATAAACCAGGGACGCTTACTCATAGATCCAGGCACTGCTACTGTGGTAATCTTCTTATATTTGTATATTTGTCTATGGCATCCTTCCTTCTGAAATCAACTTTTAAATTAATGCTATTGAGCCTAAAATGCTACAGGCTTGTTATGAAGGAGCCCCCCTCCCTCCACAGTGTGCTCAATGCTGCCGAGATTACAGGAAGGGGAGGGGAGAAGAAGAAGTGCTGCTGCAGTGTGAAAACAACTTGTTAAGCCAGTGCACAGAGGGCTTCTGTAACACCCCAAGAGCCCTTCAGGCTCCAAAGGCTTAATTTTAAAGTTTATTTTAGAAGGATAGGAGGGGGCCACAGATTACAAATATAACTAGATTACCAGAGTCACAGTGCCTGGATCTATGAGTTAGTGAGAGGAGGAACGGCACTGCCACTGACAATACAGACCGCCGGTGACATGACAAGACGGACAAGAACAGGATTGGCTTCAAAATAAAAACCATGCGCATGTTACACACAGAAAGGGGCCTATGGAAAAAAGGGAATTGTGCATGATCTACCTTGAGAGTTTTAAAGAAGTGTTGTAATAAAGATGTATAGTTTGGTGAGGTCATAAAATCTGGGGTCGGTGGAGGTGGTTTAATTTATTATTTATTTAATTTACAATAACCGATCTTCTTGGAGACGTATCCTGCTAGCAGCATACTCATTGTGTTACAGAGGTATTTCACTGTGTTATGTTTTTTTTTTGTTACTTTATACACTGGTTGTTGTATTTTATGAATATGGACTGGTGTAATGAGTTTGTTCCCTTTTAATTGATGGTTTTAATAACTCTGCTCCCGTAGCTATCAGTATGGTACAAACCTGTACAACGTTGCACCATCCAAGCCGTTTCCTGTGCAAAAAGTTGCCATAGGAATTTCAGATGCCTCCTCTGACATTTTTAACAAGATGGGGGGACTAAAGGAAACATTAAGTCAAAAGTGTAACAGACAACAGACATTTGCACATAACAGATGGATTTCTACAGCCTTGGTAAGATGGAATAGGTTTGTGACATCACCATTGTGTCATATTAAGTTGCTTGGTAGCTGGATTCCTTTCAACGGGCACTTTTTTTCAACACTATGAACATTCAGCCCTTTACCTTCTCAAGGTTAGTAATAGTCTTATATCATATGTAATATAGGAAGTACAGTATCACTGTTAGCAGTTGAGTTTAGATCTATCCTAAAACCCTCTGTATTCTCCTTTACTTAGCCAGCTTTTTTATACATTTTCTTTTTTATTGTAATCGTCATAGCTGTGTCCCATTGTTTTATGGGAAACCATAATGCAACCTACTATCTAATGTCACTAGATGTCAAAACATATGTACAGCGAACCAGCTCATCTTTTTTTTTAGCAAAAACACTCAGATCAGGGATGAAACAAGATATGTTTCTGCATCTGTAACGTTACAGAATTTTCAAGGTATGTTTGCTTAACAATGCAACAAATGGTAGATTTCCTTTAACGAGGGAGTATTCTGAAAAGGGTGGTCTTCTGGAGTGTTTCACTGTACTTGGCAACATTTGGCTTGAGCTGACATTGTAAAGTAGTTGGAGATGTGAATGTAGCTTGGGATACCAAGGTTATTCTAGATAACAAAGATACATTTCATTCAGTATTTTGGTGACATGTCTTCTTTAAGGCAGTTTTCCATCAGTTTCTTAATTTTATTTTGTATGGTGAAAAAAGACAATAACTTTCTGGTGTCACCTAGATAGTAAAGCTTAGGCCTCATAGTATATCCAGCACATGGCGCTGCACCTATGAATTTTACACCAGCTCCCTGTCCAACCTCCAAAAAAGTGGCAAGAGGAGGTGCACAGCCAAGAATTGCAACTCTTTTATAACTTGTATGCCAAAAACTGACTGTACTGTGTACAAGACTATGAATCCAGATGACCAAGTTTTTTAGATCAAACTCGGCTATGTGCATTAGCGCAATAAACCTCAACCACAGGATAGGGACAACAAGGTGATGTGGGGGGAGTGGGGTTCCAGAGGACATGGATCCCATTCTCACTAATAAGTGGAGAAGAAGGTGAGCATGCACCTGGCTACTCTGTTCAATGACTGTGAGTGATGGAGATAGCAGAGCACAGCGCCCGTGCAGCTTAACCCATTAGTGATAATGGGAATTCCATTTTTGTGATCCCCAGTAGCTGGACCCTCAGTGATCACATTTTCCATCCACATGATAGGGAATTACTTATAAGCTTGGGACAAACTCTTAAACTAGCAGGTCACCGAGATAAAATGTCTTTCAGTTGTTTTAATCAGATGGTTAGGAGAAGTTATGATTTAATTACAAATCTAAAAGCACAAATACCAAAAAGTGTTTAATGTATATGCTAAAATTTTATTACAGCTGAACAGAGCACCAGATGGTCATAAGAAAAACACACTGACTTGTGTGAGAAGAGGAAGAAAGAAATGTCTATTTCTGGCCTGAGTAAAGTTACAGAAGGACTGTTCTTGAGCAGTGCAGCAATGGCAAGAAAGACAGCCTTACTCCTAGGCCACAACATTACATTTGTCATTAATGTCTCACTAGAATGCCTATCATCTGTCATCCCCGGGGTGACTTATCTACATTTCCCTTTCGCTGACCTACCAGAGGCTCCTTTGTACGATTACTTTGAAACCATAACGCAGAAGATCCATGAAGTAGAAACTGATGGAGGACGGACATTAATCCATTGTGTAGCAGGTATCAGCAGATCTCCTACATTCTGTCTTGCTTACCTTATGAGGCAACATGGACTTACCCTGCTGGCAGCACACGATCACTTAAAATCATGTAGGCCTATTATACGCCCCAACATTGGGTTCTGGAGACAACTGGTCGTCTATGAACAGAGTTTATTTGGGAAAAATACAGTCCAAATCATTGAATCTCCTGTTGGACCTATTCCAAGCATTTATGAGGCTGAAACAAATGGCATGCTTCCACTCTGAAGGTAGACATACAGCGATTAAAATGACATAGGTGCAAAAGGTTTTGTCTTTTATATCTTTTTTTTTTAATGTATCAAACAGTTCGCAAGCGCTCAAAAAATTATCAGTTTTGGTAAACACTCTACGTAAAGTAACTAATTGCAAAAAAAATAGAGTTAATTTACTGACACACAAAACGTTAGTTTTCTCTTGCCGACAACAACGGATTAAATGTCAATTCGTGTGGACCACGTATCTATTTTTTTACTCGACTTTTACCCTTCAGACTCATTAGCATAATTTTAAAAGTTGATTTTATAAGGAAGGAGTCCATGGATAACAATTTGAAGATCACCACAGTCACATTGCATGGATCTATGAGGTATTCCTGGTTTGTCATGCTTGATTTTGTTTTGCACATTTCATTTAACCTGATTTTCAAGTATTTCTGGGCATATCGGGAGACGCCCAGGATGCAGAGTGTGGTGGAGTCCAGAAGCACCAGGTTAGTGCTTTAATATTAAAGTGGTTGTCAAAAAGGAGCCAATAAAATAATAAACTAAAAGGTAATAGAATATAACACAAACTAACATTTATTATGGGTTTACTGAAATAATTAATATCGATAAATGTTATTTTACAAAATGGCAAACTGATACTTCTAATATACAGTAAAGTCTTTGGAAATCATAACTATTTTACTAAAAACAGCAGCAGAGACACAAAATGGAGGCACTTTTTTCCATTCACAATGCAAGCATCAGTTTTGCTAATGGTCTACCTTCAGATATTGACTTCTGCTGGTTACCTAGTAAAACAAGGCTCCTTCCACACGTTTAATGTAAAAATAATCACGGCAACTAGTGAAATGCAATTTCTTATTCTTGCAATTGATCATTGGCCCATTATGAAATATCAAAAGATAATTTAAATATTCCCCTAAAATAAAGGTGGCAGAACATACTTTGTGTATCTTGAATGGTCCACTGTGAAATGTCAATTCACTTTATTTACTTCACACAATAAAAATGGCAGCTGTGATAAAATAAGTAAAATAAATAATTCTGTCTCAAAGTAAAACATCAGTGTCTATGTGGTGTCACAACTCATCCTTGTTTAGCTTCACACAAGCAGAACAGCTACTGTGACAAGTTGGCACAGGCAGGATAGGGTCCACACAGTGTAGCCAGAAGTTGGCACAGCAGGGGTGATAGGAACGTCCTCCAATATTAATCATGCCGTTTTTTACATCAGGTGGGAACTAGAAAAAAAATAAGACAGGTTAGCTCCAATTCACTTTTATATAAGGTAACTTTAAGATAACTACCTAGGTACAGACCTAATGTTATGTGTTATGCTCATAAAGTGGAATATAGCCTCCTGTTCCACCCAAACCCCTAAAAGGGGGAGGGGTGAACATTTGCAGAAGCCAGCAATCTACGATGTTCAGTCCAAATATGGACATCTACATCACTGAGGTCATCGCACTGAATGGAGGCTGGGGTTAGATACCATACAGCTGCATCCGTCCCCCATAGGCTGTTATGTCCTCCCCTGAGCATATACACTCACCGGCCACTTTATTAGGTACACCTGTCCAACTGCTTGTTAACACTTAATTTCTAATCAGCCAATCACATGGCGGCAACTCAGTGCATTTAGGCATGTAGACATGGTCAAGACAATCTCCTGCAGTTCAAACCGAGCATCAGTATGGGGAAGAAAGGTGATTTGAGTGCCTTTGAACGTGGCATGGTTGTTGGTGCCAGAAGGGCTGGTCTGAGTATTTCAGAAACTGCTGATCTACTGGGATTTTCAAGCACAACCATCTCTAGGGTTTACAGAGAATGGTCCAAAAAAGAAAAAACATCCAGTGAGCGGCAGTTCTGTGGGCGGAAATGCCTTGTTGATGCCAGAGGGAAGATTGCTCGTTCCTCCTTCGGTCCCCACTCTATTATCCCCTCTCATCCCTCCTCTTTCTTCTCCGACCTACCCATTTCCCTTTCTTCGAGGCGAATGGGCAGAACTGGTTCGAGCTGATAGAAAGGCAACAGTGACTCAAATCGCCACCGTTACAACCAAGTAGGCAGAAGAGATCTCTGAACGCACAGTAGTCGAACTTTGAGGCAGTGGGCTACAGCAGCAGAAGACCACACCGGGTGCCACCTTTCAGCTAAGAACAGATAACTGAGGCTACAATTTGCACAAGCTCATCCAAATTGGACAGTAGAAGATTGGAAAAAACGTTGCCTGGTCTGATGAGTCTCGATTTCTGCTGCGACATTCGGATGGTAGGGTCAGAATTTGGGTCAACAACATGAAAGCATGGATCCATCCTGCCTTGTATCAAGGTTCAGGCTGGTGGTGGTGGTGTCATGGTGTGGGGAATATTTTCTTGGCACTCTTTGGCACTTGGAACCCCAATTGAGGCATCGGTTGACAAAGCCACAGCCTACCTGAGTATTGTTGCTGACCATGTCCATCCCTTTATGACCACAATGTACCCAACATCTGATGGCTACTTTCAGCAGGATAATGCGCCATGTCATAAAGCTGGAATCATCTCAGACTGGTTTCTTGAACATGACAATGAGTTCACTGTACTCAAATGGCCTCCACAGTCACCAGATCTCAATCCAATAGAGCATCTTTGGGATGTGGTGGAACGGGAGATTCGCATCATGGATGTGTAGCCGACAAATCTGCGGCAACTGTGTGATGCCATCATGTCAATATGGACCAAAATCTCTGAGGAATGCTTCCAGCACCTTGTTGAATCTATGCCACGAAGAATTGAGGCAGTTCTGAAGGCAAAAGGGGGTCCAACCCGTTACTAGCATGGTGTACCTAATAAAGTGGCCGGTGAGTGTATATTGCTCAGCAGTAGGAAGCAGGAGCATATATATGTCTCCTAATAACTTCTAATTTATGTCCGTGAATAAGTGTATACACTTGGATTCACAAAATGTGAATCTAGCCTTACTGATGTATTAATTTTTTATTCTTAGATTGCAAACCACTTGCAATGTGCTTTGTTTTGCTGTTCCTCCTTATTTTTTTTCTACTTGAATCTTTATTAGTAACTGCTAAAATATATATAAGATTATTCCATCAGCTTCCAAATCACCAGAAAAGTAAAAAAAAAAAAAAAACAAACAAAAGAAGAACAGTATTGTGTAGGCACAGATTACCAGACATATCCGGTTTCGAAATGTTCGAAATGTCATTTTAGTGAAAATCCAGCTTTTATCTTTGCTATTCTTGTAGCCAACCAGCATCAACCTTTTACACAATAATTAACATCTTCTGTTGTTTTTCTTATAAAACAAGTCATAGAAAGAATGTATGTTTGTGGTACTTTGGTATATATAGAATCAGCAATGGTTGCAGCGCCAACCTGGGTCCCAAAGGAAATAGGATGGCAATTGTTTAATATAAACAGAAAAAATAGGCTATATAGTGACAGGCTACAAAATAAGCATAAGAGTTGGTAAAAATGGAAATCTGTTTGTTGTGTGCTATGCAGTTTGAGAGCAAATCCGCCAGGACGCCCCATCATATCGGGCATCAATTCCAATCAATGCAACCTACCTGAATATGTTGATTTGCAACTACAAAAATACATCCTCCAATTGCCAACTTACCTTCCACACAATTTATTACTGATTAATGTTGAATGGAAGACAAATTTCCTTCTAATTACCATGGATGTCACATGCTTATACATGAATATCTCACATACACTTGGATTAGAGGCAATTTCTCAAACTCTGAAAATAAACCCCACCTTACCCACCCCACAGCAAAAGGTCACTCTAGAAAGCATTGTGTATTTTTGTTTCTTTTTTGAAGAACTAGCCATGTTTTTTTAAATCCTGCACAACCCTTTTACACATTTACAGCACCGGCTAAAAGCACATTGTACAGTGTGTCCGTACAAAGTGCATATTGGTAAACACATGAGAATTGTCTCTAATTGCCAGGCAGTACTTGCTATTTATACAACTACGTTTAGCTTCAGAAGGACGAATTGGGGAGATTTACAATGTGAAAACTGGCTAAAAGGCTAAAAAGCCACGTCTCCGCTGTTTTATATGTTTTCCACCCAACACGACACTTTGGGTGTGCCTAGGTGGAGAACTGGGCAGGAGCGTCAGACCTGGGGGAGAAGGCTTCCCCATATACTAAGAGGCTGATGCTTTTTAGTAGATGAGGTTGCCGTGTGGCAGCGGAGGGGAATTTTAAGACTGTCGTTTTCACAAATTGCCCCATTGTGTTAAAGGCAGGGCCGGCTTTGGGGCGGGAGGGGGACTGGCCAATTGCTCATTGCCCATGCTTCCAGGGAGCTTCCTGACAGGGACTTGCTAGACTGCATTTGCTATTCTGGGCTACATCAAGCTGCTGTTGAAGGGCTCCTCAGACACTACACACAGAGGTCTTACACTTACTGTAAGTGCTCTGTATGTGTACATGTGTGCACCTCCTTGATGGTTATACATACAAGTATATGGTGTGTTTAGGTTTTGTTTTGTTTACTTTTTAGTGAAAATATTCAAGAAGGAGTTAACCTAACAATCACCTTGATGAAGAGAATATCCATTCACTGTGAAGAGGCTCATGCTTACATCTATTCTATTATCATTCTACCTACAGCTTATGCATATCTAATATAAAGGTGTGCGTGTTCTCTAAAGGAATCTGTACCATCGCGTACAATCACCATATTTTGCATAGTTGTTGCCTGTGACTCAGGCAACTTCTCAGACTAGGTTTTGAGCCAAATTTTTCACCCTGCGCTTTCCAAAACCCACTTATTAACCACCATATACAGGAGCCATTGTCTGCTGCTGCTGTTGGTTGCTGTGTTGCCACATATCATTTACATGAGCTCTGAGCTGCGATTGGTTATAGGCTATAGGCAATGATTAGAAGACAACTTTTATGTGAGGTAATAGAGATACAGAGATAGTGGGATATTTATCAGAAATGTCTGTTCCAGTTGCCCATGAAAACCAATAAGAGATCACCTGTAATTTTATAAACAGCTGTGGAAAAATTAAACTTGAGCTCTGATTCATTGTCACGGGCAACTAGAGCAATTCTGCTCTCAGACACTTCTGATAAATCTCCCCATAGACAAAATGTGACACAGTCACTGGAATGAGAGTGTCAGAGACACAGTCACTAGAAAGTTTATTGCACGCTATTAGCCAAGTCAGCCTATGCACACGCATAGGCTGACACTATGATTGCAAGATCCTGTCACATACAGGATCTCACAGGCACTACCTGCAGACAGTTTAAACAGAGCTCACTCCATCCACAGGAGTTACACTGGGGTTTTAGCTGCTTGTTGACCTGTGTATCATTATGCCGGTCCAGGTCCGATGACGAGCGAAACTGGCATTGGCTCAGAGACGGATACATCAGTAACTGAACGTTTACTATAAGCTTAATGACGGATATATGTGGTCATTATGAAGTGTTCAGACGTAGCATAATGGTATTATTTGATAACCATATAGGGATGTCTATTGAGTTAGAACAGGGGAGTATTTTATCACACCACCATCTGAATTAGCTGTGACTTATCTGCAAGTACAGCCTTTCAGTACTACAGGCCACTATCTAAAACTGGCTCTGGTTAAAGGGTTTCTAAAAATATTTGACATAACAAATGATTATTCTAGAGATGGTAGTTAAGTCCATGTCTGGAACACTCACCTCTGGGACAGGTATGTTCAGAAGACAAACTCCACAACAACTTTGCAGACATGGACTTAAATCGGAGACTGCATATTCCGCTGCATCATCTAAAGTTGACTGTGAGGGCTGTTGAGGTGGAGCAAATTACATATAGCAAAAGGTCATTAGCAGTAAAAAATCTTTCACTTCATATGTGATACAGAAGCTGCAAATTGTTATTTTTAATGTTTCTTCTATGAGAATTTGACCAGAGCCATCCATCAGCAGCCCCAAGAAATATCACTGTGTATCACCAGTAGTGGATTATAATATAGGTGGTTTGGGCGGTAGTCCAGGGCCAAAGCCTTCTAGGTGGCCAATGGCCACCCACCAAGTTTTGTACATTAACCCATGAAATACACATGTACAGAAGAGCTATTGAAAGAAGACAGATGGGATGTTTACTCCATGCCACAAGACACCTTATTCTAGAACAAAATGTGTGAAGGGAATTCCAGACTTGTAGGGGCTATAATATTCAAACAGCCCAGGGCCCATGGCAGAGTTAAAATTTTCAAGGAAAATTGATGCATAAGAACTGTAAATCAGTAAATGCCCCTGATACATGGATCCGATTACATGCACCTACATCTGTGACTGTGAAAGGGATGCAAGAATGATACAGACAGTTCTGATAAATGACCCACCTATGGGCACTATGCAAGTCAAGACACTGGTGAAGATCTTTTAATAAGATTATATTAGGAAGTAAATACATGAGCTGCCTATATGAGGAAAAAAATTGTATGCCAAGTTGTGCTCCTACACATATACGGTATACTCTCCTCCCCTATTTGGCGAAAAAGAGCAAATGATCAAGTGTGTCTATTGAAGGAGGCTTTAAAAGGATAATGTCAACAGCTTTTACCCCAATAAACTACCAGCATATTAGCTGAAAAGAGCCCAAGGGGAGTCACACAGCGAGGCTAAAGACACCCATATGTTGGACTCAGATTTGGAACCATGTTATCAAATGAAAGAAAAAGAATTTCCTCTTTGGGAATACATAAGGCTTGCGTTTCTGTGATCTATAGAACCGGAGATAAAGGCTAATAAAGACATATGTGGGAATTGGATCTTTGTCTGCAGATCATATTTCCAAATATGTCTTTAACTGCCATGTATCTCTGGGTCTGACAGAACCACATACCATTCCAGGTAAAAGGGCGAGTTTTAGTATAACATGGAACTCTACAAAGGATATTCATATCCTATGTAAGCATGTTGGTAGTTTAGTGATAAAAGCTGGTGACTGTATCTCTTTAAATAAAAACACAAGTTAAAATCAAGAATGATAATCCAGATAGATCCTAGCACCGTGACTGTGGTAATCTTCTTATATTTGTAATCCATGGCTTCCTTGCTTCTAAAATTGACTTTTTCAATTATGTTATTTAGCCTAAAGGAGGGTGTCACCAGAGCCCCTCCTAGATGTGGCTTCTTAGGCTGTTACATGGACTCCCCCTCTTCTGCATCATCAGCCTCCGTCCTCTGCCCGATGTTATCGCACTGCAGCAAGAAGTTTCAGCACACAGTGGGAGGGGGAAGTGCTCCTGCACATTGTAACAGCCTGTGAATTTACTAGATGGAATTGATGCAGAAAGTATATTGAAAAATTTGATTACTTTTCTTTACTCAATCCATATCAATAATTTGCTGAAAGTGGACAACCCCTTTAATTCATTAAATGACAATACAGAAGTCACATATATGTAACAGACAAGTGTCCTACACAGTTGTCCTAATGGAAAAATAAATTCCAGAAGATCTTTGGTGTCATTAGTAGACTCAAACAATGTCTTAGCTGCTTGATAAATATAGAGTAAGTAAGTGTTCAGGAGCTTTTTCTGACAGTTTTAAATAAATATTAAGAAACCTGTCCAACTCTTCACACAGCTGTTACTCTAGTCACTCCTCACATTACCACAAAGGACATGTTAACACAGAGCTCATTGCCAAGGATTTAGAAGTGTTTTCTGGAACTAATTCCATATATATTTAAAAATAAATACACAGAATAGGGGCCCAAACCATTAAGTTATAATTTCTTCTGTGCACTGAAAATGTCACAGTTTCGGTTCTCAAAACAAAACTAAATGCAGTGGGTGGTCGCATTGCTTGGAGTGAATAGGTGTCTCTATTTCTGCCATGGGCTCTATGCCAATAAGGCAGAACAGCTCTTCTTTGCATTTGCTTCAAGTAAATGTAAAATTAAGCTCTTGTTTGGGAAAAAAGTGATATTGGAGAATCATGTTTCTTTGGATATATTGGGAAAGGATATGCACATTTATACACAACATATTTGGAAAGGTTTTTTTTGTGGGGGTTAGGCCTCATGCACACAACCTTTTATGTTGCCGTAAAAATGGCCACCACGAGTGTTTTTTGAATCTAAAACCGCCCGTTTTAGGAAATATGGGAACGTATATGGTCACTGTATTTCTCACCGGACAGTGAACTGGCCATCCGACCACAACATAAAAAAAATAGAACGTGTCCTATTTTTTTTTTACATTTTTGCAATAAGGTCTCTCCATAAAAGTCCATGGCAAAATAAACAGCCTACATACGGTGTTATCCACCATATACAGCCTTCTTTCCCCAGGAAACCAGTTCACGTGGGTGCCAGTCAACCATATTTTTTTGGAGATACAGCCCGTTTACAGTGGGTTACATACAGTACGGGTGACACCTTTTTTGTGGCCGCGAAAACAGGACTACAAACGCATACGGTTGTATGCATGAGGCCTAACAGAAGTTGATCTAATTCATGAAGAAACAGCCCTGTTCTGATACAGTATAAGTAAAGAACGTTGGGATGTAGAATAAATGTATCATAACTGCTGAAGCATATCTAAGTTTTATACCCTCACTAGTTTTATACCCTAATATACAGTCCTATACCATATATCATGTTGTGACACTGTTGTAAATGTTATAAAACTCACCAGTGTCTGTAATAAGCTTGGACATATAGAGAGGAAGGCCTGTAAATTATTCCACGATAACTCGATATCCCTGAGGACAAAACGTAATCTCTCACAGTCCATGTTGTGTGTTCTCATCCCTCCCTCCATCCTTTTTGATAACCTGTACACTTCTACTACACCTAGAATATAAAAGTCATAAACCATCAATATAATATGAGCTTTTATTTAATTAGAGAAATAGTTTTACAGTAATCTTTCGGATTCTAGTATATAGGGAACTAGAGACACAGCCATATTGTTGCATTATAGTTCAATATTATATACTAGCTGTAGATCCCGGCGTTGCACGGGATAGTAAATAGCTGCTCTTAGCTACAACAAAATAGAATAGGTTAATAAATATATTTTATATGCATCTATATGCTGTCACTGACCGTCTCTATACCTGACCGTCCCTTTTTTTTTATAAATTTTTTTGACACTCATTCCAGTGATTGTCTCTGACTGTCACTTTGTCTATATGGAGATATATCAGAAGTGTGTATATTGGAAAGTGCGGGGTAAAAATTTCAGCTCAAAGTGTCACAGGCAACAACTGCAAAATTTGGTGATTGAAAACGCGACGATTCCTTTAGTGGACATACATACTGTACATACACACATCCGGCTCTATACAGTATATTAGATCATTCTGCATCACAATGCAGACTAATACCTGTTACCAACTACTAGTAACCACAACCTACAATAAGAAGTGACCTAAAGGGGGGGGGCAACCACTTTGCCCTTAAAGGGGCCCGCACCAAATGTGGGCTCCCCTGGCCATACACAATACAGATGCCCGAATACAGTAGAGTGAGGGAACACGCTGGCGTTGCAGCGTGTGACGCCAGAGCGCTGCAACGACACAGCGGCGTGATGTCATGCGCCGCCTGCAGCAGGGCGCCGCCATCTTGTTGAACCTCCGATATCCACCCGAGGGAAGATGAGGATGGTGCGCATCGGGGGAGCGATGGAAGGTGAGTACAATTTTATTATTTTACCTAGTACTGTATATATTTATTATAGGGGGTAGGGTTTGTATATAATTATAATAGTCTCTATATAGGTAGTTTTTATAGGGGGTGTATAGAGTTATTATAGGGGCATCTGTATATTATAGGGGGTGTATATATAATTATAGGGGGCTGTATATAGTGAATATAGGGGGACTGTATAAATAGTTATAGGAGACTGTATACAGTGATTGCCTGGGGGGGGGGGGCTGTATATAATTATTTCTGGGGAGCAGTATATAGCAATTTCTGTTCCCTGTCTGGACTACCCTCTACACTATCACTTCAAATTAATCTAGAGTTGTTTTGTGTATGTATGAATTACTGACATGGTGTCCATAAAAAAATTATTTATCAGAATAAAACTAATGGTATTTACACCAACATGATTGTGTTCAACACCAATAATGACCTTTGCATATAACAGCGTCACAGCCCTGAAAAGTACAAAAAGTTACCTGATATATAATCTGCTCCTCGAGATGATAGTAGCACTTCACTGCACACCGAGGGTTGACTGATACTGCACAGTATTTCGTTGGCCCTCTGTATAACCTTCACATTGAGAAGTGAACAGGATGCGTAACTCATGCACATATTTAGTAATTTTATGAAACACATTTATTATGCACAAAGACATATAAATATACCTCAAAAGAGCAATGAAATAAAACTGGTCATCACTAAAGTTCTTCTTCTAACTGGCTATGTAATGGGATGTGCTAAGCAAAGTTGAATGATCACACAGGAATGAATCCTGTATGGTGTCTTTTTAGGTATATTAGTTTTATTTATAATCTATTTTTGTATTATCTATTATTAATTCTACCACTTTATTCAATTCACTGTTTATATAAATTTAAAGTTAGGCTTAGCTTATGCCTTAAAACAGAAAAGAAATAGAACATCTTCCATTTTGACTTTTATCCACAGAAGGTTACCTTCCTTTATGCTTCCATGGGCAAAAAAGATGTGGATTGCAGGCTGTTATGTCTGCAATTTGACAAAAGTGGATAGGTACCTGCCCAACGCAGATGTGAACTTACCCTAGGTTGCAATTAAAATTTATTTGTGTCTGTTTTCCTTCTCAAGGCCACCTCCACGGCAAGAGGGCATAAAGGCGAAGTGACAGTGGCTCGGTTGGCAGATGAGTGGGCTGGTGGGGGGCATTTCTGCACTAAGCTGTATAGGGGCCCGCCAGATACATCAGGATGTCTAAGCCTCTTAAGGTATCCAATGTGGCATGTGGGGCAGGACTTCCAGATTCCTTCTATTGAGCTCATTTAGATGTTCTACATTCAAACTTAGGACCCTTCCACACTAGCGTTGCATTTCACGTCAGGGTGCAATGCGTGAAAAACTGACGTTTTTGGCTGCGTTTTTGTTCCATTTTTCCTTGGAGTCATTAGCGTTTTTGCGTTTTTCATACGCGTGTTGTTCGCGGTTTTTGCGTTTTCGGTGCAGTTTTCACACGCATTTTTTAAGTCAATTGGACTTTTTCTAAGGGACCATGGTTCGGGAATAAAATGTTTTATTTAATTGAAAAAGAATGTCTTCTGATAAGTTAGCAGATGTATGCAAACATCTGCAATCTTTTCTTCACTGTTCCGCGCGTATATTATCTCCCGACAAGTTAGCAGATGTGAAGAACAGTGAAGAATAGAATAAAAACAGTGAACACAGTGAACACAGGATCATTTAAGTGAAAAACAGTAAAGAACACAGTGAAGAATAGATTACAGATGTTCGGCACATCTGCTTACTTGTCAGGAGATACGCGCGGAACGGTGCGAACAAAATAGTATGTGAAGAACAATATATATGTGTGAAGAACACATTGCAGATGTACGGAATAGTATGTGATAGTATACAAAATAGTATGTGAAAATAGTATGTGAAGAACAATATATATGTGTGAAGAACACATTGCAGATGTACGGAAACATCTGCAATGTGTTCTTCACACACATATATAGTGTTCTTCACATGCTATTTTGTTTGCACCGTTCCGCGCGTATCTCCCGACAAGTATGCAGATGTGCCTGATTGTGAACATCTGCAATCTATTCTTCACTGTGTTCTTTACTGTTTTCACTTAAATGATCCTGTGTTCACTGTTTTTATTCTATTCTTCACTGTGTTTTTTTTAATTAAATGCTCGATCTCGAGCAGGGGAATTATTCATGTCACCTAGCAACCCATCCATTTAAAACGCATTGCACTCGCATTGCACTTGCAATGCTTGCGAGTGCAATGCATTTTTGATGCTTCTCCATAGACTTGAATGGGACGGGAAAAACGCGCGTGAAACGCAAAAGTAGAGCATGCTGCGATTTTGACGCGCGTCAAAACAAACGCAAGCACGCATGTGAAAAACAACGCAAAAGAGGAGAGGCCCATTGGAAACAATGGGACACAGTGCAACTCGCGCGTAAAAAACGCTAGTGTGGAAGGGGCCTTACACACCATTGAGTACCAGTGGACAATATGAAGGGCTCCGACTCAAACCCAATACCCAAAAAGAGAGTAGATGATAACCTTCTTTGGGAACAAAGTAGGGCAGTAATGTTAATCACTGTATAGCCGTTATATTTAGTGCTGGTACAGTATGTGAGGTCTCATTCAGACGGTCATGTGCTCGCCCGGCCTGGATCCTGAGCGAGCGGTACACCCGCCCTTACAAATATTTGTCATGAGTAAGGGCGGGTGAACCGCTTGAAACGTGTTGACTATAATGGATCGTTTCATGAAGTAGTTATGAAGTAACCGAATAAAAATTCTATGCTGTCGGGAACCTGGCTGGACCGTGTTTATATTTTCGACTGAAGGTGACACACCAAGAGCTCACTGCACAGTCACCAGGAGACACAGAAGTCTATGGGGGCTGTGATCTGGTCACAAATCATGCAACCAGATCACGGCCCCATAACGTCCATCTGAATTAGGCCTTATTATTAGTAATAACGCCATACAGCTATATATGTTCTATTGGCACATGCCCCATGCAGAAAGGATGTGTATAAACGCAATGACAGTGGCCTACTTTAAATGACTATATATCCTGAACCCTGGCACCTAGAAAAACAATCCAGACATCATATTAAGCACGAGCCCCCTGCTTTAGAAACAACACATGTCCACTGTTTCTAGATCACTAAATGGTTTGGTGGTAACATGTAGAACCTAGGAATCGCCCCAACAGCAGAATGTCCTAATAAAGACTTGTATACATCATTACCTTGTGGATGTTCTGCAAGCAGGTCTTTAGGTGAGCAGTGCATGCATCAAGCTAAAGAAATGCAAGAAAAAAACATTAGTTTTGTATAAAAGAAGATTTCTGTAAACAGATATCTTTATTTGTACACAAAGCTGTACAAAGAGGGGGAGTTGAATGATACGCTGGCACGCCCCGTGTCTGTCCCCCACCATGGGCCTCCGCGTCCCTCTACTGTTGCTGTTGTATTGCTTTTCAAAAAGCAATGTAAATGGCATGTTTGAACGCAGCCTAAACAAGACAATTCTGTCTACTGAGTCAACTCTTGTAAAAAAAAAAAAAAAGCCAGGTATAGTACAGGAAGTATATTGGAATTTTTTTTTACCATTTATTTGCTCAAACTGGACAGCCACTTTAAAGGAAATTCACCACTCCCGAAAAGAAAAAGAAACCTACACATACTCATCTGTCCTCTTCATCTCGATCCCGGCGCTCATCTTCTCTAATCTGGACACGCTGGCCAGAGTGCGAGGACAATATGTCCGGTGTGATAGATGCCTCCCTCTCCCATGTTAACAGAGGTGACGTCACGCTGGGGGCGTGAATAATTAGCAGACATCTCGACCCGGCCAGCTTTTTATACTTTTTTTTTTTCAGGTGATCCCTGTGTGTCAATATTAGAGAAGACAAGCGCCGGGAATGGGATGAAGAGGAGGACAGGTGAACATGTGCAGGTTTTTTTTTTTACTTACTTTACTTATTTTTTTTACTTTACTCGGGAGTGGTAGATTTCCTATAAAGGGAACTTTTCACCACAGATCTCCACCATAAACCACAAACAGTGGAATGAAGCAGAGCTAACACAATCCTGGACTGTATAAACTGTATTATCCATTTTCTCTTGTTAGCATGTCCCCTTTGAGCCTGCATTCACATGTTTTGAAACCTAATCCAGACGGAACAGGGAGGGCCGTCACCTGATTGCATATGTGTTTCAATAGAAGGCCCCTTTCCATCTGGATTGTGTTTTGAAATACAATCCAGAAGGAACGTGTGAATGCAGCCTGAATCATCCCTTTAGGTTGCCTTCTTCAGAGCAATCATGGAATCTCCAGTTCAGCCATTTATTCACCTCCATTTGCAGAACACCTCATCTTTACACTCCCTTTTATCAATCAAAATATATCTAAAGTTTCAGCAAGCTAAAGGTCTCAATCTGCAGATCTCCTTAATCCTTTTTCACCCGTGGTATAGAATGCAATTAACTTACATCAATTGATGGTTAATGTAAAGCTTACTTTCATTTTCTAATGAAAGGAACAATACATTCTTGGGGATCTGAACCCTGTGGTGGGATTGCCCTCACTCGTCCAATAGGGTAATAGCTCTTCCATCACTCTGGACATTGGGGGAAGATTCAGTGAAAATGCATTATTTATTACCGTACCCGTAGGGTGATGCCACACATGGCGTTTTGAACCCGCGTTTTAACGCAAGCATTTTTTGACGGACTGCTTAACAAGGGACCAAAACGGGCCGTTTTGAACCTGTTTTTAGTAATGCGTTCAGTCCGTTAAAAAACGCATCCGTTTTTGTCCGGTTTTCCCAATAATCTTAATTTAAAACCGACAAATGCATGCATTTTTAACGGACTGAAAATGCATGTATAAAAACGGGCTCAAAACACCACGTGTGCCACCACCCTTAGGGTGGTGGCACACGTGGCCTTTTGAACCCCTTTTTGGTCCGTTTTTAAGCAGTTCGTTAAAAACGCATGAGTAAAAAACGTAGGCGTTTTTACAAATGCATCCATTTTTTTACAGGTTTGACCGATTATCTTAATTAAAACTGGTCAATAACGCATGCGTTTTTGGACGGACTGCTTAAAGATGGCCCAAAAACAGGTCCAAAACGCCATGTGTGCCATCACCCTCAAGGCGCGTTCACACATTCTGTTATCGTCGCGTTCATAACGCTACGCTAGCGCACAGTGGGCGGGGCTCGGGCCGATCGCATATGCGTTTCTCGGGAAACGCATGCGATTAATAACCCGATCACATGCGTTTGTCTGGAAACGCATATGCGATTAATAACCCGATCACATACGTTTGTCTGGAAACGCATATGCGATCGCCCCAAACTCCGCCCCCTGTGAGTGTTGCGTTATGAACGCGGCGCTAGCGGAACGTGTGAACGCGCCCTCAGGCTGCATTCACATGCACCATTTTAATTCACAAGCAAATGCATTGCAGTGGAAACCCAGCTGTGGTTGGACCCTGAAGCTTTTGAACTGTTTTTAAAATGTTGAAAATGTGAAAACAGCCATAGAAAACCATTGAAACTCATACACAGGTATTTTTGCTGTTTTTAATAGCCATCTTGAATTTTTAAATCGGCACCAAAAAAGATAAAAACAGGGAAAAAAAAACCCTGTGTCTGTACAGTTAAGTAGCTGTCAGCTAGAACATTGTGGGGGGAATTTTAGATAACAATCAGAGGCAGGTCTATTGTGCACCTACCTGTCAGGTGACATTTATGCTGTAACCACTCATCAGCATTGCTGTATATGTGTGTGTACACCTCTACAGCATAGTAGCCATGCAGATACTCACCAGAGAAGGTTCTATAGCCATTGCTGTGGATTCCACGTATGTTAGACCACTCAGCAAGAAGGAAATAGATGTAGAAGACGCAGCTATTAATCACTTGCTGCACCCAGCATGAACATGGTCATATCTTCAGGCTCAAATAGGCCCCATAACCGTCTATTCTTCTCCTCCCCAAAAACAAAACAGGTAAAACTGTGAAGGAGTGCAGCAAGTTTCCTGGGAGTGGCTGTGCTGGAGGCCAAGTGACACGTTACCTGAGGGAGCCCTCCCAGGTTATTACACAGCAGTGCAAACATGACTTACACATAATCCATTGTGTACTTACTCCAGGTTAACTTCCTTATCATGAAGTATGGTAACTACTCGACCTACAGAGACCGGTGAGATACACTCCTAATCCATTGCTAACAACTGAAAATAATCTAAACTAGACTACCCTGGAGTGAGTGGAAGATACATTCAGCTACATAATACCTGAAATAACCAGTAGTATCAAGGTGAATCATTTTTATTAGGGTGATGGCACACGTAGCATTTTGAACGCGTTTTTGGCCCGTATTTAAGCAGTCCATCAAAAAACGCGTTTTAGACCAGTATCAATTAAGATAATTGGTCAAACCTGTCAAAACCGTATGCGTTTTTTAATGGACTGTTTAAAACAGGCCAAAAACGCGTTCAAAACGCACGTGTGCCATCACCCATAGGGAAATAAAGGTGCGGACACACACTGGGAAATCACTGCAGGTTACCATAGCACGATCATCTCCAGATAATCCAGCAGAGCCAACATTTAGGGCGCGTTCACACGTTGCGTTTTGGTCACGTTTTCATTGCGTTTGAAACGCATATACAACAGCTGATGAGAGGTGATTTGCCTAATTACATTACCATTTACGTTTGTAAACGCAATGTTAATGCATGCGTTAACAAAACGCATGCGTTAACATCGCATTTACTATGCGTTTTGTAAACAGAAATGTTAACAGTGATGTAATTAGGCAAATCGCCCCTCCTCAGCTGTTGTATATGCGTTTCAAACGCAATGAAAACGCAGGTCATGCTTTTTTGATGCATTCCAAAGGCTTCAACCTTGATCACATGCTGAGGTTACATTGCGTTTTAGCAGATGCAGTGGAAACACAATGTAACCTCAGCATGTAAGAAATGCTGAAGACCTTGGAATGCGCCAAAAACGCATCAAAAAATGTTCCGCAATGCATTGTGTGAATGCGCCCTCAGGGCATGTTCATATGTTGCGCTTAGTTGCATTTTGAAACGCATCACAACAGCTGGGAGGTGATTTGCCTAATTACATTACTGTTAACACTTGCATTTTCAAAACGTTTTACATTTTGTAAATATAATTGTTAACAGTAATGTAATTAGGAAAATGACCTCTCCTCAGCTGTTATAATGCGACCTCAAAGCGGTACGTCTGACCACACCCTGAGGCTGCGTCACACATTGCTTTTAGGCCGCGGTCACACGCACCGCTGAGCGTTCGTTCATCACGCAACGCTAGCACACAGGGGGCGTTCCTCATCCCGAACGCACATGCGTTTCCAGAGAAACGCATGCGATCGGCTTATCATCTGCCCTAGCGTGAGGCTAGAGAAAGCGCTGAATAGCGCGAAACGGCTGTCGCCTTGTCCAAACCCCCTGCTCCTACCTCTATCCTGACTGGTCTGTGCCATGTGACTTGTTTTACGGATGATAAAATAAAGAAGATTTTTTAACTGGTGAGTGGCCGCGTTTTCCGTTCTTTCTATTATTTATTGGACTTGTCTTATGCTTAAACGCAGAGCACCACCTATATGCTTCTATGTATAACTTATGTCATCTCTGAACGTTACGTAAAAGGCATCTAAGATCCAAACGAAGACATTCTGATAGTGCCCCTTTATTTCTGTTCTTTATGGATTGACTAGCGTCGCATTATGACTGACGCCTAGCGGTACGTGTGACCGCGACCTTAAATTGTGTTTTGAATGGGTGATGATATTGCACCACTGTATATTTGTTTGTGTTTCAACGGACCAAAAACGGCACGTGTTGCATCACTCTTAGCCCGCCATCACACATTCCGCAAGCGCACAGGGGGCGGGTCTCAGGCCGATCACATATGTATTTCCAGGGAAACCATGCGATTGATAACCTGAACGCATGCGTTTCTCTGGAAACACATATGTGATTAGGCCGAGACCCGCCCCCTGTGAAATAATAATTTCAGAATGATTTGTGAGTATGAAAAAGTGATGGGGAAGACACTTACATCTCCTTTTCCTTTCCAATTCGGGGTGTTTTCCACCCCGCACGCCCACAATGGGCATGGGCTTGAGTGCCCTGGTTCATTGCATTTACTATATTCTATAGCAGAAATCTCTGCTAGGTCAGACCTGGAGGAGACTGCGCCGCACCTACCAAGAGGTCAGAGCGCCGGGCAGAGTATTTTAAGACGCCAGTCTTAATAAATTCTACCCATTATTCAGGTCCATTTGCATAAGTTCCAAATCCTGAGGCCAATCGTTTTGGCCCGTTGCCTGCAGTTGTTCTAATAAAGAACCATGAGTTATTTTGCACAACGTTGCCTCTGTCTGATCCCTGGATACGGCTGTCACCACCACGGACCTCCCAACATTTGTGAAAGGGAAAGAGGGACAAAATGGCGGCACGTGTAGCGATCCCCCTAAGCCACACCCCCAATCACTCCCTGGCCACGCCCCAAATTTTAGCCATATTAGAGCTATAACCTCTGTGATTATCTTGGTGTAGAATTTTGGTAACTAAGAACTATGACTACTGTTACACTGTGACACAGATTTAATGCCTTGGTATATAGACAGGGATCTTCTCAGAGATTATTGTAATTATTGAGACTATTATTATTATTATGGAGATTATTATTATTGAGATGATTATTATTATTTTTACTATTATTAATAATCATCTCCATAATAATAAAAATAATAAAATTTATAATGATAATAATAGTCTCAATAATTACAATAATAATCTCTGAGAAGATCCCTCTCTATATATCAGGGCAATAAGTCTGTGTCACAGTGTAACACTGGCAGATAACACTTCTTAGTTACCAGAAATCCTCAGCTCTGTATCACTGGGCTTATAGCTCAGTTACTTAAGACTCCTTTCTACAGTGCAGAGGGTCCCAGGTTCAAATCTCAGCCTGGGTAAAACTTTATTTAATTTAATTAAATAAAGAGCTTGTGTCTGGGGAAGCCCTGGAGACCATATATGGACAGATACTGATCTGACCTGATGACGTGGTCCCTGCTCTTTCCGCTAAGCCCGACACTTCTCTGAAAAGGATTCCCTCCCGATGTCTGTAGAAGCCATTCTGTACTATCAGTTCTGGCTTTCAAAGTATTTACTATGCGGACACAGCGCCGGGACACAGCAGGACCTGGGGAGAAAATCCGTGACAATCTCATAGCTGCCCGTGACGTGGGGCAGAGGTAAGAAAAACGTGAAAGTCCCGTCAAAATCGGGACGGTTGGGAGCTATGGCTAAGGGGGTTTAATTGGCACACACAGATTACGCAGCGCTGCACGGAGCTTGCCAAATGTCCCCAATGGGGCTCACAATCTAATCAACCTACTAGTATGTTTTGGAGTGTGGAAGAAACATGGAGAAAACATGCTAAATTTTTGCAGGTGTTGACCCTGGGACTTGGACCCAGTTCCGCAGCTTCTGTGTATCCATACATTTGTGTGTGTTGTAAGTAGCAGCAGGACTGTGAAAAATGCATTTAAATTCGTTGATAGTAGCCGGAGTAGAGGAGAGTCTTCAAATTGATGTGTTCTCAGATCTTCTTATCAAACTTTGCTCAAGCCTCTCCCATCTGCTCTAATATACAACCAGAAACTTGCTACTAGTCTTCCTTATAGCAGAGGGGAGGCGCTGTCCGGTGTTCAGTGAAGAGATCTCACACAGGAAAGCACTTAAGTGCTCCTAGTCCAGCTATAATCATGGAATATAAATTCAATTTAAAAGGCACTTTAGGGGCGTGGCCTAGAGGAGCCAGCGGTGAGATGCACGCAGCAGGGCTTTGTCTCAAATCCTCTCTCTTATCCTGCTACCGGCCCTGAAAACGAGCGGGGCTCGCCCCAAAATGGTGAGGAACTCATCTAGTTACCTGCCACAGTGCTACCGTCGGGTCATTTGCTGTCCAGAGGGTGTAATAACAACAAAACCGGCCGAGCGCCGGAATTCCAAGATGGCGCCAGCCTCTCAACTCCAGCCACTAGGAAGCAGAGGGAGACTGCCAAGCACCTGGAGCAGTTTCCTAGGCAGGAGAGCAGTGCCTCTACTGGTCCCCTGCTCCATGGCCCAGAGAGGCCCCGGACCATCTGTTAGAGGCTGATATGTTGAATGATCAAGAACTGGAGGTACGTCCCAGCCCCAGACATACAAGGAAGTCCCCACAGCCTGCTGCTGAACCTACTATAGGAGATGTCCTGAAAGCCGTCTCCAGGTGCAATTTAACTATTACAACATGGCCAAAAGTTATAATGTGGCTGGGTTCATATCTCTGCTTTATCAATTACTTTTGTGTAAGTTCTTGGATGGATTCCCACTCTGTGTCTGTAATAGATGGGCGACTGACTCGGAAGAGCAATGGCAATCTGTGCTTGAAGCTATTCTCTTATGCTCTCTCGGAGAGGCCAGCCGCCTTTCACAACTATACATTGTACATAGAGTATAAAGGACTCCTAAGTTTCTGGGTGACCCAGGGGTATGCCAAGATGCAATGTGCCTTAAATGTGGGGTAGAACCGGCGGATATGATCCATATGATGTGGGCTTACCCAAGATTGCATGTATTTCTAACGAAAATGCTGGATCCCATTGATAAAATATATAGCATGAGTCTCCCCAGAAATATCTTGGTATGTGTTCTTGGGTGTATGGATGAGAAACCAATAGATGGGTCAGAAAAATTGGCTGTGCATAGTACATTAGTACAGTTGAGGTAATGTTACTGAATGAAAAAGTGATGAACGCAAAACATAATACTGCCCCTAAGTTCGAAAAGTTATGGGCCCCATGGCTTGGTGAACCAGGTTTGGTGTCAGGGACACTTCTGAGATGGTTAGCCTGGATGGTTAAAGCGTAAGTATGTATACTGCTGACATCTGTATATGTGTTCTTTCATACTTCGATACCAGATTATACCCTTTCACCCTGCGTGGTGCATATTTCAAATTGAAATGTATAATGATGGTTCTGTTTGGAAACTGTTTGTATGGGACTGTTGTGGGGGAAAGGTGAGTGTTGTTGGTGGTGGGGGGGAGGGGGATTGTGTATTATTGTATTGTTGTTTTGAAAATCTTAATAAAAACAATCAGATTTGTGCATTTGATTTGTAACCCTGGGACTGACAAGAGCCTCTTTTAAATAACATAGATTTATATGTGTTTGTGTCTGTAGGTAATAAATAAGACATTTAACAATGTAACAGTAAACCAAAAATTTATCTTAAACCACATTGTTAAATACAATAATACTGGTAAGAGAAAACTATTCCACAGAAACCTCAGAAACAGGATGCCTACTAATAAAATATATCATTGCATCTTTCTATCAGATTGACAAAGACATTAAGGCAGGAACGCAAGACAATGACATTACCACGGGTTTTTTTGTGCTGACATACTGAGGAGAATTTACTATACATGAAATTTCTTCCATGTACATAGAACATATTAGATATAGTCTGGCATGATATGTATAGATATGCAATTATAGATCATTTCTAATTGGACGTCTAATGTCGCCTTTTCATTCTGCACTACTGTAATGTAAAAGAATGAGTGTATGGAAATGTACATTGTGCTGTTACTTGGGATATAGTGCAGGGTAATGGAAACATTGATAGTTACGTATATTACAGAAGAACTTTGGCAGGAGGACAAATAGTCACTTTCTATGTTTCTGCCCTTGTATGCCTTTTTTATGTACAACTATAATTACTGCTCTGGCATAGGGCTCTCACTTTTACAACACTATGTTGGCTGAGAAATGTGGTTTGTGTTTTGGATGCATTGCTCAACCCAACAATGGCCAATAAGTACAGGACCTACATGATCACCATCATTACATACTGTATAAACTATCGTCCTTAACTGGAGTTGGTAGATTTTTTACAGTAAGTGATACTGCAACCGCACCGGATAGTCATTCTCACTGCCGTGTGCTAGGCAATAGGCCAAACACACCTGAGATACAGAAAAATATTCCTTTGAAACATTTGTCATATGAGTGTCTTCATGATGCAACTCAGGTGTTGCTCAAATTGCATCAAAATCTCATAGGGAATAAAAAAGCATGTGATGTTGTTGTCTTGTGATGTTTTGTGCTGTTGTAGATTTGACTGGTGAAACATGTTAGGCCCCTTAGACAAAAACGTGTGTGATGGGTCCAACTCGCATCACACTTGCAGTGTGCACTGACTGGAACGTCCAGCCTGAACGCTGACCACCGGAACTGAACTCAGCAATGTTTGGGCCAAACGCTCCAGCCAGCGAACACTGCCAGTTAGACGCACCAAACCCACTAGTGTGCAAGTGGCCTAAAACAACAAACCCACTAGTGGGGATTGTGTATTATTGTATTGTTGTTTTGAAAATCTTAATAAAAACAATCAGATTTGTGCATTTGATTTGTAACCCTGGGACTGACAAGAGCCTCTTTTAAATAACAGATTTATATGTGTTTGTGTCTGTAGGTAATAAATAAGACATTTAACAATGTAACAGTAAACCAAAAATTTATCTTAAACCACATTGTTAAATACAATAATACTGGTAAGAGAAAACTATTCCACAGAAACCTCAGAAACAGGATGCCTACTAATAAAATATATCATTGCATCTTTCTATTAGATTGACAAAGACATTAAGGCAGGAACGCAAGACAATGACATTACCACGGTTTTTTTTTGTGCTGACATACTGAGGAGAATTTACAATACATGAAATTTCTTCCATGTCCATAGAAAATATTAGATATAGTCTGGCATGATATGTATAGATATGTAATTATAGATCATTTCTAATTGGACGTCTAATGTCGCCTTTCCATTCTGCACTACTGTAATGTAAAAGAATGAGTGTATGGAAATGTACATTGTGCTGTTACTTGTGCTATAGTGTAGGACAGCGATGGCGAACCTTTTAAAGGCTGGGTGCCCAAACTAAAACCAAAACCCACTTATTTACCATCAAGTGCCAACTTGACAATTTAAACAGTAACTTATTGCTCCTTGTTCTTCCGCAACATTCAATCGTATTGGTCCCCAATACGATTACACCAATATAGTTGAAAGCAGGAGGGTAAATTCAGACATCATTATAGCTTCTCTCCAGGGTCTCTCTGTACTGGAAGGATCATGGGGCCATCAAAAGATAACCTGGCCCTGTTCACACCTTCTCACTCTTTCTGCAGTTCTAATCAGTCAAGGCTGTGTTAAAAGAGCATTGAGAGCAACAGGAAGATTCCAGACCTGTCTGCAAAACTCTGTCCTGGGGCAACAGCCTGGGTGCCCACAGAAAGGGCTCCGAGTGCCACCTTTGGCACCCGTGCCATAGGTTCGCCATCACTGGTGTAGGATAATGGAAACATTGATAGTTACCTATATTACAGAAGAACTTTGGCAGGAGGACAAATAGTCACTTTCTATGTTTCTGCCCTTGTATGCCTTTTTTTATGTACAACTTTAATTACTGCTCTGGCATAGGGCTCTCACTTTTACAACACTATGTTGGCTGAGAAATGTGGTTTGTGTTTTTGATGCATTGCTCAACCCAACAATGGCCGATACGTACAGGACCTACATGATCACCATCATTACATACTGTATAAACTATCGTCCTTAACTGGAGTTGGTAGATTTTCTACAGTAAGTGATACTGCAACCGCACCGGATAGTCATTCTCACTGCCATGTGCTGGGCAATAGGCCAAACACACCTGAGATACAGAAAAATATTCCTTTGAAACATTTGTCATATGAGTGTCTTCATGATGCAACTCAGGTGTTGCTCAAATTGCATCAAAATCTCATAGGGAATAAAAAAGCATGTGATGTTGTTGTCTTGTGATGTTTTGTGCTGTTGTAGATTTGACTGGTGAAACATGTTAGGCCCCTTAGACAAAAACGTGTGTGATGGGTCCAACTCGCATCACACTTGCAGTGTGCACTGACTGGAACGTCCAGCCTGAACGCTGACCACCGGAACTGAACTCAGCAGTGTTTGGGCCAAACGCTCCAGCCAGCGAACACTGCCAGTTAGACGCACCAAACCCACTAGTGTGCAAGTGGCCTAAAACAACAAACCCACTAGTGTGCAAGTGGCCTAAAACAACAAACCCACTAGTGTGCAAGTGGCCTAAAACAACAAACCCACTAGTGTGCAAGTGGCCTAAAACAACAAACCCACTAGTGTGCAAGTGGCCTAAAACAACAGTTCCACTATTAAAGGGTTGTCCGATTGTTTTTAAAATTCTGCAGATGGGCTGGGGAGGAGTTTTTAAAAAAAACAAAGCTGTACTCGCCTCCTCCGTCGCTCCCGCTGTCCTGGGCTGCCATCTACGCTGAGGTCAGCTTTCGGCCAGCCACGCCCACACGTCTCTATTCCAAGAGCTGTATCGGGCACAGAAATGGGGACAGGTCAGCTTGGCCGGCCCCCTCAGCCGGCAGGAAGCTGACCTCAGCGCAGCTTCTGTGCCCCAGTACACAAACAGGGGCATGTCCCACCGAGATAGCGGCTGTAGAATTTTAAAAACTGTTGAACAAACCTTTTAAACCCAAGGAATGAAAACTTTGCAAAAAATACTTATTAAAATTTCCAATTGTTTGTTACTCATCGGACCTATAAGTTGTCATGGTAACAGACTACAAAAATACCCTGTGCCACGGTTGGACTTACCACCAAATGACAAGAGGATCCTTTAGTGAGCCCCTAATAAAACAGGGCTTCAAATGCCTTATGGGGTAATTTACAAATAATAATTTATTACTACTTCTACTACCAGGAGAGTTTAGAGTCAGCTGGCTAATATTTTTGGCTGTTTTCCAAATATAATAACATGGTGTTCAGTTATGAACACTATTGCATGACGTGTAAATAAGAAAAAATATTATTCCTCTGAAAAACCAGAGTGATCTAAATCGAGGAGCTAAAATGACATTAATATATCGTTTCTTGAAAGAAACATGTAGTCACTGGAGCCCCCTAGATGCCCAGTGAACTGTGAACCTTATTCCTACACACATTTCTTCCTATTGGATGGCCGGCATATACAGTACGACGTTTAGGAGGTTACGTTTTTAGCTGGAAGGAATCATTCCGATTTGACTCGTCTTTCTATGGTAAAATGAGGACGTCTTGAGGCGATGTATCCAGCTAAAAACTCACAGTTATGGTACATAAACATTCCAGCCAAAGTAAGACCAATGCCTGTGTAACTAAGAAAGGTCAAATGGCTTCCAAAGACCACCCTTGACAAGACTAGGTTGCCAACTAAGTTTAGGTTTCCTAGTACGTGTATGGTGACAGCAGAGGTCAGGGTGATGACACAGAAGCTTGCCAGGTTGTATAGGACAGATCCTAAGCAGCTGAGAAGGATGAAGAGCCAAAGTCTATCGTCACAGTCAGGTGGGCTCTCCCATGGCACCCCCCTCTCAAGAACCACGGCAGCCAGTAGCAGGATACAGAAACTGGGGATGGACATCAGGTACAGCAGCGTAACTGAAGGGATGTTTTCATCTTTGAGGAGTAAACCTACAAGCAGAACAAAGATTCATTTATTAGAATTGATGAAATATGTATCTGTATACATTCACGAAGAGTAAGAGAAACATTCCACAAATAGTTAAAGTGTATACATACGCAGTAAACATAGAAAAAACTTTCATATGAAGGATGCTCTGTAGGGAAGTGACCATTATATAAGAGTATGATGTGTATGAGTAACAAAGAAAGCTTCCCATCCACATCCTTGTGTTACAAAAACATCTAGTCTCATTAAGCTTGGTGTCAAAAAAAAAAAAAATGACTGAAGCAGTCACATAGTGTCAAACAGATTACAATCAGAGTTCCAACGCGTTTCTGGATCCCTCAGATATTGCTAATGCCAGAAACGCATTACAACTTTGACACTACTGCTTCAATAATGATGAACTGAATTGTTACTACAAGTTTGCATACAGTGGCAGCATGAGTGGTGGGGTCCCAACAGCCGTACCCTTCGTGATCAGACTCCTTTAACCTGTATGTGGATTGGTAATAAGTAAAACCTTAAAAACCTGATGCCCACTACTGTGTAACAGGTCTAGCCACAGCAGCCACAGCCTTCCATGGGGCTCAATAAGCTCTATACATTATAAAACTTCAGAAAATTCATGTTCCTCCATACAGATTCCCTTCACGTGGCACTGCCACATACACAAGGCCTTGCATACCAGCAGAAGGCACGGAAAGTAATCCATTACAGAGAACGACTTCGCTATTCATGGTTGAAATTTCGATGATGCTCACTCTCTAAGTAGCGGACATGGCTTCCCCCCCACACAACAGTTATCTCCTATCCACAGTAGTGGTTTAGCATGATGAATTGCACATATAATGTGTGACCAGTTCTCTGTCCGTGTCTATGTGACAGTCACAGTCACATAGAAGTAAACAGAGCTGCAGTCATGCAGTGGTACTGCACTCACTGGGTGATCTTCAGTCCCCCGTTTTCCTGAATGCTGGGGGTCCCAGTGGTCGGGCATCCATAGGCATAACTTCTGTGAGTCAATACTTTGAAGTCAGTAACACAGTGCGACAATTTATATTTTCCTCTTTTGCTTGAAAATATTAATACTTCATAAATTGCTATTTTTTCCCATTGCATACTGATTTTTGTTTCTAACACAATTCCCAAATTGTTTCACAGGAATATCACATAAATATTGCACATGTATAATCAAATATTGCCTGACTTGTTAGAAATCTACAGCCGGTCCCCTACTTAAGAACACAACCGACTTACAGACGACCCCTAGTTACAAACGCACCTCTGGATGTTGCTAATTCAATGTACTTTAGCCCTAGGATACAATCAGCTGTAGGAGTTAAAAAAGGCGTTTGCAAGTAAGATTTATTGTTAATTCTGGTTCTTATGACAACCAAACATTTTTAATATCTAATTGTCACAAAGACCAAAAAAAATTTGTCTGGGGTTACAATGATAAACTATACAGTTCTGACTTACATACAAATTTAACTTAAGGGGGTCTAACTACGGCACATATCTTGTACGTAACCCGGGGACTGCCTATATATGGTTATGTCCCTGTTTTCTAGCGTGTGTCACAGTATTTTCATTACTTGTTACTATATAATGGGAGTGACCAATGTTTCCAGTGAATCACATAAATGAATCACAATTACTATGTCAGAAGTCTGGTAACTATAGTTACAGGACATAACACTTTACGACTTGATGGAAATGTACCTTACCATGGCAACCATTCAGCAGGGGTTACACAGTGGAATAGGATGATACAAGAATATGCTAGTACACAATAAAAGTAGTATGGGACCAAAATGCCTCTCAAACAGTGACCCGCTATGTGTCACATGTCGTTTCTATAGATCAGCATTGAATCCCGTCATAGTTAGAATAGACACCCTCCATGTTTGTAGTCTGGTGCTACTTGTTATTCATCTGGATCAATATATAAGTATTATACATGTTTGTTTGAAAGCAATAAACACATCTATCAGCAGCCACCTTATTGCTACATATTTGGGCACAGTATCAACGTGCCGCCCTTGTGCTGTGCCAGCTCATAACACATGCCCTTGTCTCGAAATTCTGCTTAGTCTAAGTAATGAAAAAAGTGCTAGACACAATAGACAAAATGTGCCCAGATCACAGAATAATCCCTCAGGGTTATGACAGGTGACTAGATGTTATGTAATTTAATACAATGTTGGATCAGGAACAAATTAAAGATTAGAAACATTGGTAAGTTGTCTTTTTACCACCTACCACTACTTCATACCTGGCTGACACAATCACATATTTCAATTAAAGTATTCAAGACAACAATAAAAAAAAGTTTTTTTGTTCGGTTTGTGAAAAACAGACCTTATGGACTGGTTATCTACAGGGCCAAATTGCTATATAATACAGTATTTATGTCTATGTCCGCAGTAAAAAAAGAAAGTATACTGGTATATGCAATCAAGCCTCAGGGGCTCCCGGCTCTGTTGTCTGTTAATTAAGCCCCCAGATGAAGGCTCAGTATGAGCCGAAACGAGCGTCGGGGACGCACTCATCCCTGGACACTAGAGCTCATCACCATCATATTTGGTATGTTGCATATTTATGTGTGTATGCAATCATGTCAATAAAGATTGGTATATTTTTAACCCATTCTTAGTGTTATAGTCTGGCCTTTCCTCTCCTCTTCTGAGGGGAAAAATCAGATATCAGTTTACTGTATGTTAATTATGCAAAACTTCGTGCAGGCTTACTGTCCCCCTCCCCAACCAGAGAGCCAGTGACTTGGGAGGGTTGAGGGGGGCAGTAAGCCTGCACAGAGATGTGCATGATTACTGACTACAAAGCCCGGAGCCCCTGAGGTTCATTTGCATAATTGTAAAAGCCTTTTTTGCAAAAACCATGGCAAAGGGAACTAAAAGAAAAGTGGATCCTGCCAGAGGGGTCACAAGTATAGGTGCTAGCTTTACAATTCTTGATCCTGGTGGTAGATTCCCTTTAAACTTAGAAAGCAGCAACATAGAGGGACAAGATATAAAAAGTTCTGTCAGACAAGCTCCATAGCTAAATCCACATAAACTCTATGCTGAAACAGGCAGGCTCATTGCAACTCTTGGACAGTTTTGGCTGTGCTTTACAGTGTGGTGATGTCTGCACCATGTGCATGAGCCCTTTAATAATAATAATAATAATAATCTTTATTTAGCGCCATCAAATTCCTTAGTGCTTTACACTTTCCATATAGTCAATTGACTCTTCTTGATTAATCAGTTGAGAAGTTCTCACTGTTCCACGTTCACAGACTTCTCTCATTGATCTGAATGGCCCTTTGATTAATCTGAACTATATAAAGCCCTGTTCATGATACCTCTGTACTGTGGTGAATGTAGTGATTCAGCTGCCTAAGTTACCTGATAATTATGCATCTATACACCTATTCCCCGACCGCCTTGTATACTAAGCATACTAATAAATCAGGCAGAGAGTCGTCTGTCTTCCTCACTGTGTATTCTCACCATACCGGTTATTTATTGGTCTCTTTATTAGTCTCTCCAATACTGTAATCTACAAGACGCTCTCCTGCTTCTGCGCTAGTGCCCTACTGTACATGAGCTTGTAACTATCTGCACAGTACTATGATGTCCAATCAGATCTAGGAAAGGGGTCGTCCAAGGACATGAAAAGTTATCTGTAACTTCTTCAAACAGAAATGAATTGAATTTACAAAAATACTATAATAATGAATTGGCCTCCAACATCCAACTTTCTGACCCATCTTTAGGTCTGCGTTTGTTGTGATACAGGCGAAGAGTTTCATTCCCCTCTTTCTATGGGTGATATTACTAAAGGGATAGTCCGCTGTTCTACATCAATTCCTCACAGTCTTCTAGATCTCTGCCTGCTGTCATTTAAGATTGATTGTTTTGATTCCTGTTGAATGACAGCAAGCAGATATCTGAAAAGCTTTACCGAAAGTATGTTGGAAAACTCTTCATTACACAAACAATAGCATTTATTTGCTGAGCGTGGACAACTCCTTTAAAGGGGTTATACACCACATCCACTACATTATGGTGCTAGGACTATGGCTCCACTTTAAAAAAGGACTACTCCATACATCAAGATACAAAACCAGAAAAAAGTAACACCTTTCTTTCTTAAAAAGCATGAGTTACATGTTGAAGATCCCGGTTATAAATAAGTCTCATCAACCTGAGAGACACTCAGTTAATGAGGGAAAAGTAAAAAGAAATTAAGTGTCTTAACCATATTGCCTAACAGGATCTTTGGTTACAACAGTTCATAGTGTGCTTGGGCCTACCCTTTATATTGCTCTGTTTAAAGTAGTGGCACTAGATTGTTTGTTTGTATTGGTTTCTCTATATATTTACCAACTGCAATTTAAAGGGGTTATCCGGCTTTTAAAAAAGAGAGATTTATCATAAATGTCTGAGAGCAGAACTCGCCTAGTTGCTCATGGCAACCAATCAGAGCCCTGTGTTAATTTTTAAAACTGCTGGGGGAAAATGAAAGGTGGCCCTCCATTTGTCCCATGCTGCTGCCTCTCAGTGCTGTGCCACTGGTTGTTTATAGAGACAACCGCTCCCATCCGGCACGACACTGAATGGGCCGCAGTGTGGGACAATGGGAGCGCCGGAGGGGGTAAGTGTAAGTTTTTTTGGTTGACAACACCATTGCTTGTAGGGGACCATTTCTCTTTAATAAGGTGCCATGTGCAGTGTCAAACATTTCCATTTCCAACCACATTAAATAGACTTATGAAGAAAAAATCACCCGTAGTAGCCTCCAAACAGAAAGTCCATGTGGCGGGGGCCTGCTTCCAGGTCCTCGACTCCACACAACAATGTAAACAAATAGGAGAAGAGCAGCACTCCAAAAGACCACACCTGTGCTGTCCAATAAAGGGCTAGTCTTTATTTCCCATTAGTGGGGTACAACATATGGATGAACAACAGAGTGGATTGACTAGTTTCGATTCTACTGCGTCTTAATCATAATCCCCCAATCGCGTCAATCCACTCTGTTGTACCCCACTAATCGGAAATAAAGACCAGCCCTTTATTGGACAGCACCGGTGTGGTCTTTTAGAGTGCCGCTAGAGTGCCGTTCTCCTATTTGTTTACATAAAATAGACTTGTACAATACTGTTTTTCTAATACATTGTGGTGCCATATGCTTCAGCTATTTCTAGGTTGGATTTAGCAGGTTTTCTAGTGTACCTCCTGGGACATGAACATAGACTACATCACTTTCTACACACAACCTATTTTTACAAGACTGGTCTGGAAGCCATTCTCCTTCACTTCTACATATGAGCTGTTTACTATCCTGTTCATGTATCAATACCTTCTGTTGGCAAGTACTTACTCTGTTGTATGGATTTCAACCCTCTTAGAAATGTTGATGCGAAAAGGTAGATGCATCCGGTCCGATCAAATTGCACCTCTCCAATAATACTAAAAGAAGCTCCCAGACATATGGGAATCATGGCAGTATATTTAAGGGCATGATGTTTAGTGCCCAGGAAAAGTTTGGACAGAGCCAAGGTGAAAATAGGGGTAGTTGTGTAAATCATCTGCGCAAAAGAAAGCTGCACACAGCTCAGTCCAAGATTCCCAAAGGCAATGCTGGAACAGAATGTCACACTCAGTAGGAACACTTTAAAGCGAGCAGCAGTATTCAGGGTCAGATCCTCCTCTGTGTTTCCATGTATCAATCCAAACCTGAGTATGGGATAGTCTAAAAGGATGGCTGTGAGCATGTGCAGAGATGACAGTAACAAGGGGTAGCGGAAGTTGTAAACAGAAAATATCCATTTGTTAAGACTAGAGATGGTGGTACCAGTTATCAACCAGGTAAGTACTGCAGCAACGAGGAAGAGTTTGCTGGTGCCCAGCTCCTGGGGGACTTGTTCTGGCTTGGGAGGCATGATCGGAGCAGAAGATGTTCTATCAGAAGTTTCCATTTCCACCTCATCTTTCCTGCTGGGTGCTAAACACATTGATTGTTTTGGCAATATTCCTAATAGGATTTCTTCACTCCTGAATATGCATGGATCTCTGGCATGGATCGCTGGCAGATTTACTACTCTTCATAAACTCTCTGTGATTCCAGGACCAGTCCGTTTCATTGTCTTGAGAAATTCTGATCTATTTATGAATCAATATATATTTAATGCAAAACACAAACAACACATACATGATATTTCACATTCCTTTAGCGTCTATGATTCCCACTTGTTTATTTATGGGAAATTGGAAAGGTTACAAGTAAAACAGCTTTGATGTCACCTGAACACTGGGACAAGGAGGGGTCCTCTACTTTAACACTTTGCTGAATATGTATTAATAGTGTAATGATGCTGTTAAAATGGGATACATTTTATTGCATCCAGAAGTGAAAGAAACAGTAGTGTGCTCTAACCCCCAAATACAGAATGGCACCTACACCGAAATGTTCACTGCTTCTTGTCGTATAGTGTGACAATCGAGAAGTCACCTACCTTTTGGCGGGTCTAGGGATCAGGCAGCTGATTGTCAGCCATTGTTCACCTTGACAAGTCCTCTCAGTCTAACACTAAAACAGCCAGCAGACAGGTCCCAGTGTGATGTGTGCGGAGGTCATTGAATCAATCCCTGGAGCAGAGTGTAAACATCTGAGCTGATGATGTGAGCACAGCCTCCTCCTCCTCCCAGATCTCAGGGCTCATTGAATCCTGGGGACATTACACGTTACATACTATTCTCCTAGTAACAGCGCAGTGTAGGGAACATAACACAGCGCAGGGTGACGGCTGATGATTCATGGGCAGCTCATGACTAATGTGCTCCCTCCTTTCCTGGAGATTTCCTTGAAGAATAACAAGGACTGGCACACAAAGCCCTCCCTCCCTCTCCTCCAAGCACATCCCATAGCTCCCATGTCAGCCTCCAAATATAGATCCCCTGCCCTGGAAAAGTCCACAGTTCCCGGAATCATTATATCACACACTGGACCTGTCCAGTACAAACCACACAGGAACAGCGGCATCTTCATCACATTGGTATCGTGTGTTTCACATTACTTTATCATGTGCAGGCGATGACGTCACGGATCGCCAGTATACATGTATCTCCTACCTGCTACATTGTCACTGACAGCTCTACACATCACAATACACGCCGCACGGCGCTGCCCGCACGTGATTGGCCCGCGCCCCTGTCAATCACATTATATACCGGCTAGTGAATGAGAGCAGGACGTGACGATATGCTAATCATCAGCGAGAGGCGGGGCTTGTGACATTACCAGCGTCCTGATTGGTGCTGCGTGTTTCCATTGTATAACCACTGGACCGGCTCGCTTATATGCCAGGGTCACAACCAGTTGCCATGGTGATGCAGTGGCTGAGGCCTGCACGGGCCGGGACTCTTTTACTTTCCTTCCTGCTCGTGTATAGTAATATGCCTCCATTACCCACAGCCTGGAGCCCTGCCCTCTCCTGCATCCTGTGATTGTGTAGCAGGAGCAATGGCATGGCTTATTATCAGCAGAGTATGAGCCGACCGGGTATAACCGAGGCCTCTAATTTTACCACAAAATACTGGGACCTATTGACTGGAGTATAAGCCTAAGGTGGGAAATACATTGGTCACAGCCTCCCCTGGTAATGAAAAGCCCCATGCAGCCCCCCTGGTAATGAAAAGCCCCATGCAGCCCCCCCCCCCCAGTAATTAAATGCTCTATGAAGCCCCCCCCCAGTAATGAATTGCTCCATGCAGCCCCCTAATAAGGAAATGCCCCATGCAGCCCCCCTAGTAAGGAAATGCTCCATGCAGCCCCCCTAGTAATGAAATGCCTTATGCAGCCCCCTAGTAATGAAATGCTCCATGCAGCCCCCCTAGTAATGAAATGTTCCATGCAGCCCCCCTAGTAATAAAATACCCCATGCAGCCTCCCCCAGTAAAGAAACGCTCCATGAAGCCCCCCTAGTAATGAAATCCCCCATGAAGCCCCACCTAGTATTGAAATGCTCCATGCAGCCCCCCTAGTAATAAAATACCCCATGCAGCCTCCCCCAGTAAAGAAATGCTCCATGAAGCCCCCCTAGTAATAAAATCCCCCATGCAGCCTCCCCCAGTAAAGAAATGCTCCATGAAGCCCCCCTAGTAATGAAATGCCCCATGCAGCCCACCTGGTATTGAAATGCCCCATGCAGCCCCCCTAGTAATGAAATGCCCCATGAAGCCCACCTGGTAATGAAATGCCCCATTAGGTCCCTAGTAATGAAATGCCCTCATGCAGCCCCCTAGTAGAATGCCCCATCAGCCACCTAGTATAAAACCCATGCAGCCTCCCCAGTAAAGAATGCTCAATGAAGCCTCCCTAGTAATGAAATGCCCCATGCAGCCCCCCGAGTAATGAAATGCCCCATGCAGCCCACCTGGTAATGAAATGCTCCATGCAGCCCCCCTAGTAATAAAATACCCCATGCAGCCTCTCCCTGTAAAGAAATGCTCCATGAAGCCCACCTGGTAATGAATGCCCCATGCAGCCCACCTGGTAATGAAATGCCCCATGCAGCCCCCCTAGTAATGAAATGCTCAATGAAGCCCACCTAGTAATGACATGCTCCATGCAGCCCCCCTAGTAATGAAATGCTCCATGCAGCCTCTCCCAGTAAAGAAATGCTCCATGCAGCCCCCCAAGTAATAAAATACCCCATGCAGCCTCTCCCAGTAAATAAATGCTCCATGCAGCCCCCCTAGTAATAAAATACCCCATGCAGCCTCTCCCAGTAAAGAAATGCTCAATGAAGCCCACCTGGTAATGAAATGCTCCATGCAACCCCCCTAGTAATGAAATGCTCCACGCAGCCCCCCTAGTAATAAAATACCCCATGCAGTCTCTCCCAGTAAAGAAATGCTCCATGCAGCCCCCTAGTAATAAAATACCCCATGCAGCATCTCCCAGTAAAGAAATGCTCAATGAAGCCCACCTGGTAATGAAATGCCCCATGCAGCCCCCCTAGCAATGAAATGCTCCATGAAGCTCACCTGGTAATGAAATGCTCCATGCAGCCCCCCTGTAATGAAAGCCCATGCAGCCCCCCTCCTAATTAAATGCTCCATGAACCCCCCCCCCCTAGTAATGAGGTGCTCCATGCAGCCCCCTAGTAAGGAAAGGCCCCATGCAGCCCCCTAGTAAGGAAATGCCCCATGCAGCCCCCCTAGTAATGAAGTGCTCCATGCAGCCCCCTAGTAAGGAAATGCCCATGCAGCCCCCCTAGTAATGAAGTGCTCCATGAAGCCCCCTAGTAAGGAAATGCCCCATGCAGCCCCCCTAGTAAGGAAATGCTCCATGCAGCCCCCCTAGGATCAACTGCCCATGCAGCCCCCCCCTAGTATGAATGCTCCATCCAGCACCGCCCCCTAGTAATGAATACCCCAGGCAGTCCTTCCCAGTAAAGAAATGCTCCATAGCAGCCCCCTAGCCCCCCCTAAATAAAATCCCCATCAGCATCTCCCATAAAGAAATGCTCAATGAAGCCCACCTGGTAATGAAATGCCCCATGCAGCCCCCCTAGCAATGAAATGCTCCATGAAGCTCACCTGGTAATGAAATGCTCCAGCAGCCCCCCTGGTAATGAAAAGCCCCAGCAGCCCCCCTCCTAATTAAATGCTCCATGAACCCCCCCCCCTAGTAATGAAGTGCTCCATGCAGCCCCCTAGTAAGGAAATGCCCCATGCAGCCCCCCTAGTATGAAGTGCTTCCTAGCACCCCTAGTAATGAAATGCCCCATGCAGCCCCCTAGTAATGAAGTGCCCATGCAGCCCCCTAGTAAGGAATGCCCCATGCAGCCCCCCTAGTAAGGAAATGCTCCATGCAGCCCCCTAGTAATCAAATGCCCCATGCAGCCCCCCCTAGTAATGAAATGCTCCATGCAGCCCCCCTAGTAATAAAATACCCCATGCAGCCTCCCCCAGTAAAGAAATGCTCCATGAAGCCCCCTAGTAATGAAATCCCCCATGAAGCCCCCCTAGTAATGAAATCCCCCATGAAGCCCCCCTAGTAATGAAATGCTCCATGTAGCCCCCCTAGTATCAAATACTCCCTGCAGCCTTCCCCCAGTAAAGAATTGCTCCTGCACACCCCCCTATATGAATTGCCCATCACGCCACCTTGTATTGAAATGCCCCAAGGCGGGCCGCCCCCTCGTAAAAATACCCCTGGAGCCTCCCAGAAAAGAAATGCTCACGAAGCCCACCTGGTAAGTAAATTCCTCATGCGCCCCCTAGCAAGAAATGCTCAATAAGCCCCCCCTAGTAGGAAATGCTCATGAACCCACCTGGTAATGAAATGCCCCATGCAGCCCCCCTAGTAATGAAATGCTCCATGAAGCCCCCCTTGTAATGAAATGCTCCATGAAGCCCCCCCTAGTAATGAAATGCTCAATGAATCCCACCTGGTAATGAAATGCCCCATGCAGCCCCCCTAGTAATGAAATGCTCCAGAAGCCCCCTTGTAATGAAGCTCCCAGAAGCCCCCCTAGTAATGAAATGCTCAATGAAGCCCACCTGGTAATGAAATGCCCCATGCAGCCCCCCTTGTAATGAAATAAAAAGGTTTAATAAAAAGTGATAGAAAAGTCGTACACTTCTCAAAATGGTAGAAATGGAAACAATGGGGCAGATTTACTTACCCGGTCATTGCGATCCCTGGCGCTGGAGGCGGTCCCGGCCGGATCAGTGACGGTAGGCCGCCGCCGTGCCCCAGCGGCGCTGCTGCGCGGAAGAGCATCGAAATGCACTGGAATACCCGACCGGGCTGAGTGAAGGTAAATGCAATTTTGCACCACACATTTTTAATGCGGCAGTCCGAACCGTCGGGTGCGTGCGCCACGCACCCCAATTCCCTCGCGTGCAAGCCAGCGCCGATTCACCACAATCCGATCGCGTGCGCCAAAATCCTGGGGCAATTCAGGGGAAATATTCGGGTAACATGTCGGGAAAACGTGAATGGGCCCTTAGTAAATGACCCCATGGTCTCATTTGCAAAAAAGACATGGCCACATGACCTACACCAAGTATGAAAAGTTATATTGACGAGAGCGGCAAAATTAAACATTTTTGTTGTACAGAATGTGATTTTCTAAATGTATAAAACAAAATAAACCTACATTAAAGTATCCCCGTGATTGTACAGACCCAAAATGCAGCAGGTATGTCATTTGGGGCGCATAGAAATCCAAGAAACTAGAAAGGTCACAAAAGGCAGTTTCGACTAATCCATTTCCCTGCATTTGGAATTTTCCACCTTCCCAATACTGGGCAAGGAAAAGAAAAGCCCCATGAAGCCCCCTGGTATGAAAAGGCCCATGCAGCCAGCCTCCCCCCCCCCCAGGAATTAAAACTCTTGAAGTCCCCCCCCCAGTTAAGGGAATTGCTCCACGTGCAGCCCCGCCCAATAATGGAAATCCCGCCATTCAGCCCCCCTAGTAAGGAATGCTCCATGCAGCCCCCCTAGTAATGAAATTGAGGCAGCCTAGGAATGCATGCCCCAAAGGAAAGCTCCACCACTAGGAATAAATGTATGGCACAAATGTTCCATTCAGCCCCCCTAGTAATAAATACCCCTGCCATGCCTCCCCCTCATAAAGAAACGCTCCATGAAGCCCCCTATAATGAAATCCCCCCATGAAGCCCCACCTAGTATGTAAATGCGTCCTATGCAGCCTCCCCTAAGTATATAAATCCCCATGGCAGCCTCCCCCAGTAAAGCAATAGCTCCAGGAGCCCCGCCACCCTAGTAATAAATCCCCCATGCAGCGCCTCCCCGAAAGAAATGCCCCATGCAGCCCCCCGAGTAATGAAATGCTCCATGCAGCCCCCCTAGTAATGAAATGCCCCATGAAGCCCACCTGGTAATGAAATGCCCCATGTAGGTCCCCTAGTAATGAAATGCCCTATGCAGCCCACCTAGTATTGAAATGCCCCATGCAGCCCCCCTAGTAATAAAATACCCAATGCAGCCTCCCCCAGTAAAGAAATGCTCCATGCAACCCCCCTAGTAATGAAATGCTCCAACGCACCCCCCTAGTATAAAATACCCTCATGCAGTTCTCCCAGTACAGAAATGCTCCATGCAGCCCCCTAATATAAAAACATACCCCATGCAGCATCTCCGCAGTAAGAAAGTCTCAATGAAGCCCACCCTGATAATTAAATGCCCCATGCAGTCCCCCCTAGCAATAAATGCTTCCATGAAGCCACCTGTTAATGGAATGCTCCATGCAGCCCCCCTGGAAAAAAGCCACATGCAGCCCCCCCTCCTAATTCAATGCTCCCTGCCCCCGCCCCCCCTATCAATGAGTGCTGCTATCACCCCCCTAAGTAAAGGAAAGGGCCCCAATGCAGCCCCCTATAAGGAATGCCCCATGCAGCCCCCCTAGTAAGGAAGCTCCATGCAGCACCCCCTAGTAAGGAATCCCCATGCAAGCCCCCTAGATAAGTGCTCCATGAGCCCCCTAGTAGGAAATGCCCCATGCAGCCCCCCGAAGCTCAGCAAGCCAGAATGCATGCCCAATGCAGAGCCCCCCCTAGTATGATCAAGTTCCACTGCACCCCCCCTAGAGTAATGAAAATCCCCACCCCCCATAAGACCCCATGCAGTCTCTCCCCGTAAGAAATGCTCCATGCGCAGCCCCCTACGAAAATACCCCATGCCAGCCATCTCCCAGTCAAGAATGCTCACTACCCACCTGGTAAGTGAAATCCCCATGCACCTGCCCCCCAGGTGATGAAATGCTCCTGAAGCTCACCTGGTAATTGAAATTGCTCCATCACCGCCCCCCTGGTAATGAAAAGCCCCTGCAGCCGGCCCCCCTCCTCATTAATGCCTCCTGAGCCCCCTACCCCTAATGAAGCCTTGCTCATGCAGCCCCCCTAGTACGGAAACTTCCCATGCACCACCCCCGCCCCTAGTATAAAGTGCTCATGCAGCCCCTAGTACAGGAAATGCCCCCATCAGAGCCCCCTATAATGAAGTGGCTCCATGCACCCCAGTAAGGAAATGCCCCATGCAGCCCCCCTAGAAGAAATCTCCATGCAGCCCCCCTAGTAATCAAATGCCCCAGCAGCCGCCCCCCCTATAGTAATGAATGCTCCATGCAGCCCCCTAGTACTAAACTACCCCATGCAACCTCCCCCGTAAAAATGCTCCGGAAGCCCCCCCTAGTAAGTGAAATCCCCCATAAGGCCCCCCTATAAGAAATCCCCCATGAAGCCCCCCTAACCGCTAGATGAAATTGCTCCTATGTAGCCGCCCCCCTATAAAAACTTCCCAATACAAGCCTCCCCTAAAGAAATTGCTCCAATGAAACCCCCCTAGTAATGAAGAAATGCCCCATGCAGCCCCACCTGGTATTGAATGCCCCTGCACCCCCCTAGTAAAAAATACCCCAGGAGCCTCTTCCCAGTAAAGAAATGCGTCCATGAAGCCCTACCTGTGGAATTAAATGCCTCAATGCAAGCCCCCCCTAGCATGAAAATGCCTCATGAAGCCCCCCTATAATGAATGCGCATGAATCCCACCTGTAATGGGAAATAGAACCTCCATCAACCCCCCTAGTAATGCAAATGCTGCAATGACCAGCCCCCCTTGTATGAATGCGCCATGAAAGCCCCCCCCTATAATGAAATGCTGCATTCCCACCTAGTAATCTAAATGCCCGATGCAGCGCCCCCCTATAATGAATGGCTCCATGAAGCCCCCCCTTGTAAAATAAAGCTCCATTGAAGCCCCCCCGTAATAATGAATGCTTCATATAAGCCCACCTGTAATGAAATCCCATGCAGCCCGCCCCCTTGTAAAGAAATTAAAAGGTTTAATAAAAAGTGATAGAAAATCGTAGCATCTACTTGCTCAAATGTTAGCAATGGAAACAATGGGAGCAGATTACTTACCCTTCCATTCCGCGTCCAGCGCTGGATTCGGAGGCCCCGCCGGGATTCACTAACGAGTAGTTCTTCCGATCCGTCCAGCTCCACGGCGCGCTGCCTGCGCTAAGAGCACGGACAATCACGGAGTAACCGGTACACCGAGCCGGGCGAGTGAAAGGTACATGCAATTTTTGTGCAACAAACATTTCTTTTTTTTAATCGGCAGTTTTTCCGAATCCGTCGGGTTTTTCGTGTTCGGCGGCGGGCCCACGTCCACCCCACCATTTCCCTCGCGTGCAAAGCCAGCTGCCGTTCACCACCAATCCGATCGCGTGCGCCAAAATCCTGGGGCAATTCAGGGGAAATATTCGGGTAACATGTCGGGAAAACGTGAATGGGCCCTTAGTAAATGACCCCCATTGTCTCATATTGCAAAAAATGACATGTCACACATGACAGTACACCCAAGTATGAAAAAGTTATTAGTGACAGAAGATGGCAAAATTAAACATTTTTTGTTGTACAGAATGTGTTAATTTTTCTAAATGTATTAAAAACAAAATAAAACCTACATATTAAGTATCCCCGTGATTGTACAGACCCAAAGAATGAAGCAGGTATGTCATTTGGGGCGCATAGTGAAATCCAAGAAAACTAAGAAAATGTCACAAATGCAGTTTTCTACCAATTTCCCTGCATTTGGAATTTTTTCCCGCTTCCCAATACATGGCATGGAATATTAAATACCGTCACAATGAAGTGCAATTTGCAAATAACAAGTCCGCATACATCTCTTTACATGAAAAAATAAAAAAGTCACAGATATTTGAAGAAGGGGAGTGAAAAATAGAGAAGTAAATAAATAAAAGGGCTGAGTCGTTAAGGGGTTAAACGGCACCATCACAATTTGTACTGCAAATCAATGTTCTCCAACTGCCGGGATGTGGGCCAAGAATGGGCCCGTTGAGCACCTGATGCCGGGCCACAGCCGGCCTCAGTGGAAAAAAAATTCAATACTCACCTTCGCCGTTCCCCTGCACGGTCCACACAGTCCTGGACTTGCCGCCTTCAGAGCCGCGCATGTGGACAGTGCCGGTCCCCTGCCTCGCAGCTGCTGTAGACGGAGTTGCAGGCTGAGGAGCGGCCAGACCTTAGATATTGCACACAGTGCAGCATGCATGGTACGTCACCACTGTCCTCTACGACCACATAAACACGTCATGTATGGAAGCCTCTCATGCAGTTATGTTAACTGATGCACCCTTTGTTTGCCAGAGAGCTGCCTGCATGTCATATAAGATTTTTCTATTCTTATGGCCACAATATTTTGACCTCTATTTAGCATACAGTTCTCTTCTGTACATATGTTGGCATGTGTCATGTATGTACTACCCAGCTCCCAGGAGATGGCTGCCTTCTGGAAGTTTAGAGAACTTTTCAGGACTTGCCCACATGTCATCCAGGTGAGTCTATAAGGTGTCAGCCTGACAGGATTTCTTTCTTAACTAGCAAGAGTTTCACTTTATAAGGGAATATATGAGATATTTATATTATGTATATATGCGGATATACATTGAATCCCAATGTAATGGAGGGGGGTGCAATCATAAGAATACCGGTTAGGCCCTTTTCACCAGGCGTTGTGGAGACGGATATACGTCACTTAAGACGCCTTTGGCACCCGGCTGCGCTACAGTGATCACACCGTGCGTCAATGCACAGCTCTATTGCCAGTGCACATGATGATGTGATGCGCATCACATTGCGTCGGCCCGCAACAGAGACATGCATTAATGCGGAAGAGAAGACAGCAGCTGGGGAACGGGAAAGGTAAGTATTGGATTGTTTTTTTGGTTCTTTTTTGCAGAGTTCAGCTAATAAAGGGGACATAGGAAGCAGAGGGTTGGGGGCAGCAACAGGAAAGGGGACAATGGAAGCAGGGAAGGCATAGAACAGGAAAGGGGACAATATAAGTAGTAGGGGGGGTGCTTCATCGGGAATGGGACAATATAAGCTAAGCACACAGGGAGGTACGGTGCGGAGTGGCAACATACATTTTTGGCTAGATGCCAGACCCCATCCCACTGGTCCCTGGAGAAAATTTATGCTCACAACCGCTCCCTGGGCAAAAAAGGTTGGGGACCACTGCAGCAGATAACAAGCTTCTGTAAGCTTTTTTCTTTTGCACCAGTTCCGACAGATTTACAGACTGTCGCTGCCACAAACACCTCAGTTTTCTGACACAACTTTTGTCGCTCAATTTGGGCACAGCTCTCAAATCCTGGCACTATTCCGGCTCTTTTAGTTTCCCAACACTTTTTTGTGTCAATTATTAGCATATAATACGACAAAAAGCAAGTCTACCAACTTCTAAACCCGTTTATGAACGTTTGTCATTGCTGGCACTTATTCTTTCATCTTACAGTGCGCCAAATACATTGAGGTCCTGCGCCACCATATAAAATCACAGTGCAAATCACTGCTAAAATTGGTCACCAATAACAGCCCCTAGCGTCAAAAATAATAAATGGATCAGCATGTCTTTATATTACTATTCTTCTACAAATGGCTCAGCTAATGGTGCAGTGGGAAGAAATGTAATACTATCTTTAATGAATAAAAAATAACACGTGGAATATGCAATAACATAAAAGGCTGTTCCATTATTTATGGCATATATCTACAGACAATGGCTCACATAAATGCTTCATATGTTGTAGTGTCTATGACGGCATCATCCTCGGTCAACAAGGGGCGGCTGAGGATGGGATGATAAACATTGGGGCACATTTATCAAGAGTAGTGCACACTGCACTAAAAGTGGGTTTGCCTGTGTATAATGCTGGGTGTGCCAGATTCATGAAGAACATGCCCCAGAAATCATCAATCTGGCACTTTTCTTCACTGGCCCAACAGAGTTCACCAACTGTTTTGTGGTGCACCTTTAACACAGTGGGGCACATTTACTTACCCGCTCCAGTCGCGATCCAGCGGCGGGTTCTCCGACGCTGATTCGGGTTCTGCCGGGATTCACTAAGGTCCGTGCTCCGATATTCACCAGGTGTCGGTGCTGCGCCGAGGTTCCCCGAAGTTCACCTGCTTTTTTCTGGTGTATGTGAGTGCTTGATCTTGCGACACAAATGGCTTTTTAAATTCTGCGGTTTTTCCGTATCCTTCGGGTTGTCCGGTGGCCACGCCTCCCGATTGTGGCGCACGCGATTGCGCCAAAAATTGATCGCGTGCGCCACAATCCCGTGAAATACAGCGCAAAGTGGAAATATTCGGGAAAAACCTGATGGATTCGCGGCTGCGGACCCTTAGTAAATGTGCCCCAGTGCCTGTGAAATACTTATCTCTGACTTTGCATGATAAATCTGGCGTACAGTCGTAATGAGCTCCAGAATGTCCCCTAATTTGTGTTGCATGATGCCTAGTGCAGCGTGCACCACAAAGTTTTGCGTGCCAAAATTGTGCCACGTGAGCCACAAATGTGTCTCATACACTTCTTAAATACATGTAGTCTGCACTGAAAACAACGACCAGACCAGAAAACTAGAGCACGGCCCTTAGTAAATGTGGGCCATTGTTTTCACCAGCGTGAACACTGGTCTGATTTTTCGTAGCAGCGTCGATTAATTATGCACCACACCCTGTAGTCTTCTTTCTGGTTCACTGACAGTTAACCTGCTGGACAAAATCCTTATCCTATCAGCAGTTGAATCACGATTCTGAAATCACATAAAAGGCCCTGGGAATCTATTCTCAGTGCTCGTTATGGCTCACAATTAACCAAGGTTGTGTGTATTCTGTCTGCTGATATCTTCTGACCTTTTGGCTTGTCTTTCTGGTTTTGCCAATTGATTTGGTACTTCTTGTCCACTAGGTTTCTGACTTCACTCAGGTGGCATTTTTTCATTCATTGTCTTGTTTCTTCTGTTGTTATAACTTAGGGCTAAGAAGGGTCTGTTGACTAGTTCCTTGCCACCATTTTGGGTGGTTTTAAGTCAGTAGGGACCGTCTGGTGGATTCAGTTTTAGGGCTCACAGTCTTTGTCCATCTTTCTGTTCCTTAGTCTGCGCCATTACACATGTCAGACCATCCTATAACACCCTCATCAAGAAGATGTCTTCAGTTTAATTATTCACTGGAGCAGCTTCTACCCAGGAGATTTATAGATATGTGGTTGCTACACTTATTGAAGCATTGCTGAACTATATTATAGATATGCCATATATGTATAAGATAGAAATATCCCTTTATTTTATTTCCAGCGCATAACTCTCAATGATAGCTGATACCCTTCACCCACTATAAAAGCAAATAGGTGAGAAAGAGATACCCCAAAAAATTGCACCAGAGTTATGTTTATAGGGGGGGGGGGGGGGGGGTTGCTTAATCTACAGCAATGACTATATCTGTGATATCTAACCTTTATAGATTCAGTCCTCTTGTACATCACTCGTTACCCATTAATGCAATGTAAGGGGCAAAGGGGATGCAAGATGAGGACTGGCATATATCACTGTATGAAAGGAAAATGATTTAACATAAATAGTAAAGTCTGGATCTGACTGATCACAAGACCATTTATCTGCATCCAAACCAAAGCCCAACCCCTGGGACTACACAGAGGATTTTGTCAGGGTGCAAGGTAAGTTATAAATCACACAATTATATTGTAATGCAAATGCTAAGAGAAAGCAGAAAGGCAGGTTTGCAATGCAGCTGTAATGGGCCTTTTCAACTTGTCGTTAGTGAAAATCCTGGTGACAGGATATCTCCAGTAATAAGTCACTGACTCACTAATTGCGTGAAGGACACTTATTGCGATTTGGGAATATAAACCATTCACAGGACCTTATGGACCAGTGGTTTAGTGTCCCAAATTACCCTATAACTAGTTCCTCTGTGCCTGCTGTTGAAATAAAAGACCTTTACGCTTACCTCATTGTGCAATGAAGCAGGGGTATACTGCTCTGGGTTCATTGAATTACTGCGCAGGCTCCGGATGCACCAGGGATGTGCCTAATCCGACCCATCTCTAGGTAAATATAAAGGTTTTTATTTTTAATAGTGGGCACAGAGGGACTAGTTGAAGGGCAATTTATGACACTAAACCACTGGTCCATAAGGACGTGTGGGTGGTTTAGTCTCCCAAATCTCTCTGACAGCTCCTCTGGAGCAGAACGGATATGTGTGACCAGCTGCTCCGCTCATCTCGGGGAGCAACGAGGGGTCTGATAGAGGTACATCAGACCCCCATTCTTGTTATCTGTGGTGGTCTCATCACTGAAATTCCTGCTGATCAGCAAATTTGGCCATATCCAGTGGAGAGGGTCTAACTTGTTTCGTGGGAAAACCCACAAAGTGATCTGCAAAGTATACATTGCACTATTAATAAACCTTTCTATATATTCCAATGTCTATCTATTTATATATTACAACTAATGCTGACACCTGTTTTGTGAATAGGAAACAATCCAAGGATATTATTAGTCTCCTCATACTGGCAGGGAAATACTACTACTGCAGCTAGCAGTCATTGCATATGCTTCCTGCCAGATGACTGCTGCTCAGTGATTATGCTGTTATAGCCAGCACAAGCATTAGCAGTCATCCTGCAGAGTAACTGAAATATGAAATGGCTGGCAATTTAACTTTTATACAATATAGAGCTCCTTGGGTCTAGTCGAAAGATCAATTTATATATTTTTCCTGCAGTCTCAGTTTATTAAGCTTGGTTATTCATACACTGGTCTTAATGGGGAAGATTTACTTACCCGGTCCATTCGCGATCCAGCGGCGCGTTCTCTGTGGTGGATTCGGGTCCAGCCGGGATTCACTAAGGTAGTTCCTCCGACGTCCACCAGGTGTCGCTGCTGCGCTGAAGTCCGCCGAGGCCCGCTGGAATGCACTGAAGTTCACCGGCCTATTCCTGGTGAAGGTAAGCGCGAGTCCCACGACACTTTTTTTTTTTTAAATGCGGCGGGTTTTCCGAATCCGTCGGGTTTTCGTTCGGCCACGCCCCCTGTGCATGCCAGCGCCGATGCGCCATAATCCGATCGCGTGCGCCAAAATCCCGGGCAATACAGGGAAAATCGTCACAAATCGGAAATATTCGGGTACCACGTCGGGAAAACGCAAATAGGGCCCTTAGTAAATGACCCCCAATATGTCGCAGCAGCTCTTTTCATTTTTTGAATTCCGTTTTTCTTTTACTCCACGCTTCTGAAATTCCAGAACTTTATTTATTTATTTATAAAAATCTATAAGGGCTTGTTTTGTGCCGGACAAATTTTTAGCAAGTTTTAATACCTATAAAATAAAAATAAAAACCTTCCGTACATTGAAGTCAATGGGGAACATAAGGTGAAGGCCTACTGTTTTTCACCTTATGTTTTTAGTTTTCATTATGTTCTCCTAACGAAGTGCAACTGAAAGCCCCAACACAGATGTGTTTTTGTGGGATAAGCTGATGTTTAGATTGATGCCAGTTTAGTCACTGAGTTTTGCTTACTTTTTTAAAAACTTTATGGGCTGTGAAAGCTGAGATTTTGATGATTTGGAGAGTTATTTGCATATAAGCTCTTGTGGTTCTTATTCTTATATTTTTAAACATTGGGCATTTGGGGACACAGAGATACCTAAAGTGTTTATGATAATCTTTGGTGAATGTAATCAACACTTTTTGAACAGTTTTTAGGTTTTAATGTGCAGCACGGAGGCTTAGTGGTTAGCACTACAGCCTTGCAGCGCTGGGGTCCTGGGTTCAATTCTCATCCAGGTCAACATATGCAAAGAGTTTGTATGTTCTCTCCATGTTTGCGTGGGTTTCCTCCGGGTCCTCTGGTTTCCTTCCACAATCCAAAACATACTGGTAGGTTGATTAGATTGTGAGCCCTGTTGGGACAGGGACCAATTTGGCAAGCTCTGTGCGGCGCTGTGTAATCTGTGTGCGCTATATAGATAAAGGAATTATTATTATTATTATTTATTTTTTACTCCTTTAAGTAAGACAATGGAATACTGCCAGACACATGTCCTATGTGAACACACCCAGAAACTGTCAGTACTAACGCATCCACATAAGTAATGTGTAAAAGCAAGCCCTAGAATTGTGCCCTCTACAACGTAACTTGATATCAAATCTAATGCCAAAAGCAGAGCTGCCGCTTTAACGCAGTGTAATGAAATAGCAAAGTCATTCTCTCAATGAAGCAGTAATGGAAGCTGTCTGTACAAAATCTTTTCCACCGTTTCTGGATTACAAGACCGAGAAATACGTCCTTACTAAAAATAGGAAGATTGGTGTATTTCATCGTTTGCTTCAGCTTGGTGTCCTGATCTATGTAATTGGGTGAGTAAAATATATTTATGCAATAAAGAATATGGGTGTAGAGTGGAAAGTATGGAAATAACATGATGAATTTAATAATGTTTTCCTAGGTATGTATCTTAGTTATTTTACCCGATTCTCTAGTAAAAGGCAAGTTTGCATCTTAAATAGTTGTTATTATTATTTTACATGTATTGACTATAGAGAGCGCATCTATAGTAGATCAAAATAATCCATAACTAGTGTAGAAAGCTGCAGGGAAGGAAAATTCCTAGAACATTCCCAACAATCCCATAGTATGACAAAGAAGTAGGCTCTCCATGATATCTAGAATGAGCATTGTATATTAGTAAGGGGTTTCTCATTATATAAATATACATTAATCCCTTTATTCATGGTGACTGCCCTTATATGATCTATGAGTAAAATGCCTAACCAGCACTTTATTCACTTCATGGGGGGCAGCAGATAGCTGTGCTGGAAATCCTATAAAAGTAAGTAGAGTGTGGTTTGTACATGCACACAAGCACTCTGGTCACATGGGGATCTGTAGGCCTCCTTCGCGTTATCTGTGTGGAACCCAATGATCTTACTCTCAGAGCCAGAGCAGGGTTCATTGCATTTATTTCTTTTGCTCTTCCCCATGCTCTGGCCTTGGGATTTTTTTGATAAACAGGAAAACACAGGAAACAACAGTTTCCCTCACATCCCCATAAAATCAACTTTTTATAGTTATATCACCTGCCATCAGAGGATGCCTCCATGGACTTCCCCATCCCCCATAGAGATATTCTGTGATTACATGTGATCAGATGCATACATGGTGTAGATATGTCAAATTTTAAGGGGAAAAGGACCTTAGATGACATCACCCTGGGCACATGACATGAATGGAACATGGCACCATGTAAAAATCTTTACACAATATTTCCTATAAGCAAACAGAGCTTTATATGTCTATAGATGAATATTGGCAGATGGTCCCTAAATACTAGTTTTATACAGCAGCATATCCTAGCACTGAGACCAGTCAATCAGGAACAAGAACTAAGGGCAGTGCCAGAGATTTGAAGACACAGAGCTTTCAGTCAAAATAAGTGGGTGTGGTTTACTTGCAGCCTAGGAGAAACATAGGCTACATTTACACGTACCTATGGGGGACGTATATATACGGCTGCCGTATATAGGCTGTATATAAGTCCCCTGTACACTGTAATGGCTTCACGACACCGTAGGGGAGCGGTACGGTGATAGGACATGTCCTATCTTTCAACGTAATATGGCGCGGGGCCCTATGTTACTCAAAGGAGAAAGGCGGGGGTGAGCGCACCCTCCCCCTCTCCCAGGCGCCAATGTATCCCTGCCGTACTACGGTACGGCGGACATACATCGTGTGAATGTAGCCTTATATCCAGGATAAAAGAGTCAAGTATACTAATTTGCATATCGGAAAAAACAGCTGCAATTAATGTACACTGCCTGACGGCTAATTTTATGTTGAATCATTTTACTGACAAAAGACAAAAGAAATAAACAGTAAACAATGAACAATAAAACCGTATATAGCAACAGGAAGACATAATGTAGCACATCATAATATGTCGTACATGGAGTGAAACATGTTCCCATAGGATTTCACATAACCCACTCAAGGAACCCCAAATTTAAGACAATTTTAAGGCAGTCGGTAAGGACCACGGGGCTGCTAGGGAGCTAAGTTATACAAAAACAATCTAATGCGCCAAAAATCGTGTTTCTCAAAAGTGCCATCCTGGTATGACGTGACATAAGAGGAACCCAGTACTTTTCCCAGTGCAAGGGATAGGGTCTCACATAATTAGCCATAAGTAGCCATGTGAAACCAAACAGCACACCTAGTACCTGTTCCTGAGCTGACAGATAATTTTAGGTGATATATGAAGTGTAAGCAGGCATTGTTGGTTACGGGAGGTAAAGTTCTGGTGGCAGGTTTTATTTAAATGTCTGTTCTATTCCTGCTCTAAGGATTTATGTCAGGAGTGAGCAACATTTATTGGTCCAAGGCATATATTGTCATACTGTTCAACTTTCAGGTACTGCATCACAATCCAGCACCCTAGATGCACCAACATCCACAGTATAGTACAAAATGCCACTCTAGAAGTTATAAATAATAATAGTGGAGACCCTGTAGCCAATATTAATCGCACTGGCAAATCCAGAGAAGACATCGATGAAGTATTAGACAACAATAATATCGTAAACCCCCAGAGTAGACAAACAATACTGGAGATCCCAAAGCAGACTAACAATACTGGAGAAACTAGAGCACCAAACTACTAATAATGGAGAACCCCAGAGCAGACATATACAGGCAGTCCCCGGGTTACATACAAGATAAGGTCTTTAGGTTTGTTCTTAAGTTGAATTTGTATGTAAGTCGGAACTGTATATTTTATCATTGTAACCCCAGCCAGAACTTTTTTGGTCTCTGTGACAACTGGATTTAAAAAATGTTGGGTTGTCATAAGAACCAGGATTAACAATAAAGCTTCATTACAGACGCCTGTGATAACTGTTATAGCTGTTTATTGTAGCCTAGGACTAAAGCACAATAAATTACCAATATCCAGTGGTCCGTTTGTAACTAGGGGTCGTATGTAAGTCGAGTGTTCTTAAGTAGGGGACCGCCTGTACTGGAAACCCCAAAGCATATAACAATACTGAAGACCCAGAAATTACTTTTACGGGAGACTCATAGAGCATAAAACTACTAACACTAAAAATTCTCCCTTTTTCTGGCATGACAAAGAGTGGCAATTTTTGGCACTTGCCATGGTCAAGTATCTCATTAAATTCTTTTTTTTTGTTATCTTGCATCATGGTCACCTCTTTTGTAAAAGTGATTCAGATTCATTATAACTTGTGGCTCAAAACAGCCACAAGTTATAATTAAATTCTATACCAGTCTTTCAAATTCCACTACTTAGGTCACTTCAAAATGTAAGAATAACATGGTGGGGTGAAGGCCAAGTGTGAGCAAGCTCTCTATGGCCTTGCATGTTTAGAAGATCATCGGAAAAATAGATATACATAACCATAGTCTACAACAGCTCATAGCACAGTGATTATAACATTAGTGATATACTGTGCATTGACATGCATTGGCAGGCTGTTTCCACATTTAGACCAAATTGTAAAAGGAAAAAAAGGATAGGATATTAATAGGATATTACAAAACTTTTTGACACTTTGATAAACAGAAATGTCACAATTATTATTTCAATGTAAATGTACCTTGCCTGGTGTTTAATAAGTGGTTTATTGACAGATGGGTGTTTATAGTAAAAAAGGGATATCAAGAATGTGACAAAGATCCCCACATTTCTGTAATAACGAAAATGAAGGGAGCATCCGTAACCAAAAATTTTAAGGATCTTCAAGAAAGATTATGGGACGTAGCAGACTTTGTGAAACCTGCTCAGGTGAGTTCACTTCTTATAACGTACCATATCTGGTGTGGGAAAGAAAGTATATATGGTGGTGACATCAAAGTGATTTATGATGGTTGGAGTTGTATTCCTAATTCACATCATTATTCGTGTAAGACACTAATTGCAACCTATATCATTCAGTTTAGTGTAGCTGTGGCCAATGACCATCTTAAGGCCTCTTCCTTTCTTCCCCACTAGACTAACTTTTGATTGGTTTTTTTTCTCTAGCCCTAAAGGGGATGGAAAAAGAATAATAAAATATTCATTAGAGAGGTTTTTGTTTAGGCTCCAAATATAATGGAGGCAGCACGGGAAATGCGATAATGAATGGATGCAGCTTCAAAGCATGGTGAAGTACTTATCATGGGGGACTTCAAGTACCCAGATATTGACTGGGGGTCAGTAACCTGCAGGTCCTTCAAAGTGCAGTTTCTTTCAACAACAAAAGGACAATTACCTGTCGCAACTAGTCCTGGAGCCAACAAGAAGGGGGCACTGCTGGACCTATCCTTACCAACAAACCTGATAGGGTATAAAACTACAGGTTGGGGGACCTGGGAATAGTGATCCTAATATCATTGATTTTGATTATGCTTCACTAAGAATCGTTGGTGAAGGGGCAACCAGCACTCTAAACTTCAGCAGGGCAATTTTTTTCAGCAACTAGGGAAGAACCTTAAAGCATAGACTGGGATAATGTTCTCCATAGACAAAAGCCCCCCCCCCCCCCCCCAAAAATGTGGACTTTTTCTCATATCTTCTGAAAAAGTCCTGTGAGAACAACATACCTTATGGAAAAAGCATAAAATGTACAAGAAAAAAGCCTATGTGGCTAACTAGTCTTGTAAGGAAATGCAATAACGAGAAGATAAGCATTTAAGGTGCTAAAATGTAAGGTACGATGCGGCTTACTAGGATTATAGAGAGAAAACATAATCATGTAAAAGCAGATAAAGGCCGCAAAATAGTAGACTGAGTAGAAATTTGCCAGGGAGAGAAAAAATACCCCAAATTCTTTTTCAAGTATATAACTGATAAGAAACTAAAAACAGAGAGTGTGGGTCCCCTTAGAAATCAACTGGGGTTTGGTGGAAGGGAATGAGGACGGGCCAATCTACTGAGTCCGCCTTCTCAACTGTCTTACCCAGGAAAATCCCCTGGTGGAAGACACCAATGTCGGAATAATTAAATTCTTTTGGAATGTCAACAGTTTAACCAGGAAGAGGTATGGCGGCCGCCTCGCAACCACTACTGATAGTAATTCACCGGGGCCAGATGCATACACCCCACGGTTCTGCATAATTATGTAACGGCGATAGAACCGTTATTTTATATTTGAAGATTCACTGAGGACTGGTTATTTCTACACAGGAGACTTGGCGTCTATCAATGTGGGTACCATATAACAAAAAAGGACAATTGCGTGCCTGGAAACTACACGACCGTGGTCTAAACTGGCTGTGGTGTGGGAATATTGAGGGGGCTTGTTAGAGATTGGCTATACCGTGAGTATCTCACTGTGCCACCCTTATAACCCAGCGTCGACAGGGGTTTATAGAGATCGTCCGGTCAGACTAATCTGATTGTTTCTACCGAGAGGTAAGTTCAAGACTGGATCTGGGGGACGCGTGGATTGTTTATATCTTGACTTTCAAAGGCATTTGACACCGTGCCACATAAAAGGGTTGATTATTAAATGAGACTGCGGGAATAGGAGATTCTTGTATTTGCTTAGTGATAGAAACACAAGGTGGTCTTAGGGCCTTCTCAGATTGCTGATTTACCAGTGGAGTGCCACAGGGGTCAGTATTGGGGACACTTCTTTAATATTTTTATTAATGACCTTGTTGTGGGTTTAACATTCAGTTTCAATATTTGCAGATGTACTACCTGTGTTAAAGTAATAAATACTGAGGTCAATAGTTTAGCATACAGAGGGATTTGTGGAAGCTAGAGGGTGGGCAGAGAATGGCTGATGAGGTTTATGTAGATAAATGTAAAGTTATGCACTTGGGCCATGGAAAAAAATTAAGATTATGTTCTACAGGGTCAATTACTTAGTAAAACTGAGCTGAAAAGGACGTGGTGGGATTGTTGTGGATGGTAAACTTATTTTAGTGACCAGAGCCGCGCTGCTGCTAAGCAAATAAAATAATGGATGATACAAGAGAGGACTAGATTCTCATGATAAAGACATAGTTTTGCCCCTATACAATCCCTGGTCAGACCACACTTGGAATATTGTGTACGTTTTTGGCCGTGTATAAAAATATAGTAGAGCCTGGAGGGTGCAGAGGAGAGACCAGGGATTATTAGGAGGATGGAGGGATTAGACAGTATTACAAAATTTGGGATTTCACGTTTAGAAAAAAGACGTCTAGGGGAGACCTGCAACAATGTACAAATAACCTGAACGGACAGTACAGGGATACTCCAAAGATCCTTTTTATAACCTAGGTCCTGGACCAGGACAAGGGGGCACTCCTCTAACTAGCCAGAGGACGAGGCGATGTTTTACCACTCAAACAGTGAACAAAGTTCTTTACTGTAAGAGCAGTGAGTACTATGAACTCTCTGCCGCAGGAGGTTGTTATGGCGGACTCTATGTACATGTTCAAGAGAGGCCTGGATGCCTTTCTGGAGACAAAAAATATCACAGGTTATGGGGATAAAACATTTATTTAATTCTTAAAGGTTGGACTTGATGGACTTGCGTCTTTTTCCAGGCTTATATACTATGATACTATGATACTATGAGTATCTATACAGTATTTCCCTCCTGACCCCCCCATCACTTAGACCAGACACTGTGACTATGGTAATCTTCTTATATTTGGTATCTACGGCCTCTTTCCTTCTAAAATCAACTTTGAAAATTATGATAGTGAGCCAGAGGCTTGGCTCTACCCTAGCCCCTTTGTGATCTGACTTTACAGACTGCTACATTGTCTCACTCTTTCCCCTACTTCCTCAGCACAGCAGGGGGAAGTCGAATACACAGTTTCTGTGTCAGTTGCATTTCCCAACTTGACCATTGTTTGGCTGAACTTAATCTATTGCACCATGTGATGGGGTGGTTTTTGACACATTGGGGCACATTTACTAAGGGTCCGCGGAGCGCATTTTCATCGGGTTTCCTGAATTTTTCCTTTTTGCGCCACATTTACCTAGGGTTTTTGGCGCACGCGATCAGATTTTTCTCGACAAAAATCGGAGGCCATCGGATAATCGGACACATTCGGACAACGTACGGGATTCAACATCTCAAATTGTGTCGCAAGACTCACATACACCAGGAAGAAGAAGGTGAACTCCGGCAGACCTCAGCAGGGAAGCGACACATGCAGGATCTCAGGCACACGATCTTGGTGAATCACGCCGAACTTCATCTTCGTCGGACCGTCTGGATCGGGGATCGTGACAGGACTGGGTAATTAAATTTGCCCCAATGTCCTTCAGGGGAATAGACTTCTGAATTTCCCTTATAGATTTTGAGAAGTGCATCTATCTCATGTACCTCCAGCCTGAAGATGTTTTTGTTCACATTACTATAAACCAGTGGTTCTCAACCTGTGGGTCGGGACCCCAGCGGGGGTCGAACGACCAAAACCGGGGGTCGCCTAAAGCCATCGGAGCCGAAATTTTACTGTGTTTTTACTGCGAGTTGCATGGTTTGGGGTCACCACAGCATGAGGAACTGTATTTGCGGGGCCCACAGCATTAGAAGGTTGGTATAACCACTGTCTTATAACTATGACTAGGAAAGTGTATTGATCGACAAGCATTTACAGATCATCATGGATGATCAATATAAATGTATTTGTTGAACTTTGTATTACAGGGAGAAAATGTTCTGTTTTTGGTTACTAATTTCATCTCAACACCAGGACAAATATTAGGATTGTGTCCAGAGGTAAGAAGTACAGAGATCCCATATACTGTTGTGTTATTTGATCTCTGCATTCAAACTGCTACCGAGCCCCACCTTCTGCTGTATAAGGTGCCTAATACTGCTCTTATTCAAAGGAGAGGGGAGGAGCTTTACTATGAGATCTCACACAGGAGTGCTCCAAGTCCAGGCACAATCCTGGAATGTAAATGTATTGTTTACAGTACTGCCGCTACTAACAAGACATTGGGGGTCATTTACTATGGGCCCGATTCGCGTTTTCCCAACGTTATACCCGAATATTTCTGATTTGCGTCGATTTTCCCTGTATTGCCCCGGGTTTTTGCCGCACGCGATCGGATTGTGGCGCATCGGCGCCGGCATGCACGCGACGGAAATCGGGGGGCGTGGCCGAACGAAAACCCGACGGATTCTAAAAACCGCCGCTTTAAAAAACCGAAAGTGTTGACGGAGCTTGCACTTACCTTCATCCAGGATAGGCCGGTGTATTGGAGTGCGTTCTGATGCTCTTCAGCGCAGCAGCGCCACCTGGTGGACGTTGGAGGAACTCCCTTAATGAATCCTGGCCAGACCCGAATCCACCACAAAACGCCCGCTGGATCGCGAACGGACCAGTTGAGTAAATCTGCCCATTATATTAACTTAACACTCTTATTATCAAAACTGCTGCTAAATTGTTAAGTGTTGGCCACTTATATAATCATTAATAGATAATTATAAGGCCATAATAGGGTCACCCATTCATACTTACCCTGTTAAAGTTTACTGCAACCCAGAAGTCACATGACCTCCAGCAGCATAAGCTCGGGACATGCTTCTCGTCATATCCTGCTGGCCTCCGGTGGATGGTAGGGTCTGTGTTGCCATTATGTCTGCAACGCTCCATCATAACCGTTGATAGGGATGTAACTATGGAGGGGGTGAGGAGAAAGTAACACTAAATTCACAAGAAAGTAACAATCCTGCTACCACTGCCGGATCTTCAGGTCATTCTGCTGAAGAGAAAGCCTCCTGAGCGTTTCCAGACGCCTCGAGTGTTTCCAGATGCCTCCGTGTTTCGTGTTTCCTGCGGTGTTTCCCCTTGTGTTCCTGTTTTCCTGTGGTGGTCCCCGTGTTCCTTGGCGGTCCTGTAATCTTCTGGGCGTCCTGTAATCCTGTAGCGGTCCGGTAACTCCTGTGGCGTTTCGGTATTCCTGTGGCGTCGGTATCGTGGCGGTCCGGTTATCCTGTGGTGGTCCGGGTTACTTTGCCTTCCGAGTCTCCAAGCCGTCCTTAACAGTTCCTGCCAGTCTTCCTTCCGAGTCCTGCCAGTCCGTCCTTCCAGGGTCCGCCTTCTCCCGAGGTCCTGCCTTCCCGAGGGCCTGCCATCCTGAGTCCTGCCTTCTCCGAGTCCTGCCTTCCGAGGTCCTGCCTTCCCATTGTCCTGCCTTCCATGTCCTACCTTGGCTGCCGCTGCGGGCTAGTCCCGACCTGTGGAGCGACCTGGTGGCTCCTTGCCACAGCAAAGAACCATCCCGCTTTGCGGCGGGCTCTGGCGAAGACCAGGAGTCCGCTATAGACTCTCTCCCTGGTGTTGCAGCTAGCAGCGTTATCCCCGCGGTGGTCGAGGAGTCCACGAACTTTACTCCCCAGTGCGTGACACTCCCCTTGCCTCCCATTGGGACCCCACCGGGAATCGCAATTGTTGAGACAGCCCATGGCTACTCTGTGGCACCCATAGGCTACCTGTAGTATTAGGGTATGTTTGAGGTAGGTTCAACAGATGGCCTGCCATCGACTAATAGAACCAGTCTAAAAAAAAGGTAAACAAAAACCACATACAATAATCGCCCACCCCTTTAAATAGGTGTAGAGATAAGGTTAATCTATTTTTTTTTTACTTATTTGCCATTTTAGAGTCCAACAATTTTAGATGGAAGATGTACTGAGACTTAAACTGCACTGAAGGAGAACCGTGATTAGTGGAAATGGTAAAAATATTTGTTATTCCTCTAAATTCTTTAGTTTATGGTAAACACTACATGGTGGTATACATTTTTATTCACTTATGATATATATTTACGTACCAAGAATGTAAAATGGTAAAGAATGAAAAACTTTTGCAGACTTATTTTACTAGCACCCACTCACTCCGTGATGTTCTATCACTAGTTTCTTCAGGTATTTTTCGGCGGTGATGTTTTTGACACAGCGGCACATTTACTTTTCTGCTGGAGTTCACCGAAAGTGCATTGTCCACGATAATGCACTGTGCTGCAATTCACTAAGATCGGCGCCTGATATTCTGCAGTTTGGTTTAGTGGTGCATGTAAGTTATAGGGCTTCGACTCAATTTGAAAGTTAAATCCCACGCTCATCGTCCGAATCATTCAGAATGTCCTATGGCACGCCCCCTAATTGTGTCGCGTGGAAGCCACGCGCAGCTGTGCCAACAAATGGATCATGTGTGCCAAAATCCCGACGCAGACACTTCTTAAATCTCTTCAAGCCGTGTAATCCCCGAAAAAGGTGCACAGTCCGGAAAGTGCTCACAGAAAGTGAGCAGCGTGACGCTTAGTAATGAGTCCCATCTAAATCTGCTGCACTGATATGACATAACCACTGGGGTCCCTGATGTGTCGTCCATTGATTGACTACATGTTACATGTTGTGTTGAAGCATCCTCTCTGTGACATGTGGGAAACGCTGGAGCTGCAGGGGATAGGTAGGTGACTCGAGAGGGGATTTCATAACTGCTTTCTATATTATAATAACCACTACACCCATTTTCTCATTACTTTTCAATATTTGTATCACAACTAACACAATGAAATAAGGATTCTTGAACAATATTTATATAGTTGGGCTATCAAGCTTAAGACACCATATAAATAACTAAATTAAAGAGAAAAGACGGATGTCTATGAAAATTTTTTCAATGCAAATAACAATTTTATTTAATTACAGAAGACAAATGTATTTTTAAAACTTTAAAAAGCACAATTCTGTGCTGCACAAGACTGTTTCTTGCCCTTCTATCCCAAGCTGGAGGATCTAGACGTTGAGGTAAATTGTGATGTCTATAGACTATATGCTTGATGCTCACCTTGTCTTTCATTTCTACTTATGTCCATTTTAACTTTAGCCTCAATGACCTAGATCTCATTTACCTACTATATCTTTGCAATTTATCTACCATTTGTGATAGTGGGGCATGTGCAGCACAGAATTGTGCTTTTTAATGTTTTTAAAATACATTTTTCTTCGTAATAAATAAAATTGTTATTTGCATTGGAAAAAATTTCTTGGACATCCGTCTCTTTCTCTTTAAATGAAATAAGGATTGTGATACATAGTTATCAGTGGACAAGTTGAGACCTTAGAACTATAGGGCACATGTAGTTATTCTTTAGTGGGTACTTCTTTACTTTATGTAATCTTCATTATAAAAATAACAAAATTATTAAGTGCAAGTGATGCAGAAAATGACCAGTGTCAAAGGTACTTGTCTGTCTTTTTTATTGCAGGTATAAAAACAGGGAAGTGCAACACTACTCAGTTTACATGTGAGATATACGGCTGGTGTCCTGTTGAGAATCCAGACCTAATACCGTAATTAATGATACTATCATTCATTAATAAAATAAGTGCATGCTGCAAATCACGCCAGTGAAAAAATAGACATTTCAGACCCATGGAAAGCAATGGGTCAGTATGATATCTGCAAAAAAACGGTTGCATACTGATGTTAAAAAAAGCATCACTGAGCACCTGGAAGTAACTCTAAAGCCTGGTAGGAAATCAGTAAGGGATCAATACATTGAATGTGACAAGTTTTCCTGCTTTTAAAGGCAATTTACCTCCAGTATCTAGCATTGTAAATTAAACACACTTACATACAGGTGTGCACCCTCTTTGACCATATCTTCTCTTCTTTTAGCTCCTTATGCCCTAATTTTTATGAAAAAAAGGCATTAAAATTGTGAAAATTAACCTGAGAGGCTCTGAGCTCAATTAACATCTATGGAGCCTGAAACACTGCAAGTTCATTTGCATAAGGAGCTAAAAACAGAATGGCTCCTGCCAGAGGAGACAGACACCAACATGTACGTTTGCTTGGTTTACCATTCTTGACCCTGGTGGTAGATTTCTTTTAAATATTGGTGACCTATCCTATAGATAGGTCATCAATGTTAGATCTGTGGGGGTTTGATGTGAGATGCCTCTAGTAACATGGCTCCTTAGAGAATGGAGTTATTCTTCTGTCTCTATTTTGATTTTGTGTTGATTCTGGCTTAGGAGGATTCAGGTGATTGGTTGGGGTCTTAAAGGAAATCAACTAGGCAAAAAACAAAAAAATCCCTCTAAATACTCACCTCCTCTCCTCTTCATCTTGGTCTTGACACAGCGAGATCGCCTAAAAAAAGAAAGCTATAATTAGCAGCACAGAGTGCGGGGAAAAGATGTCCGGTGCTCCGGGCATCTAATTATGCACACCCTCCCAACCACTCCCGTGTCTTGATTAGATTAGCCTCTTGATCTTAAGGGGAGGGTAATACTATTGATGATAATGTGGGTTCTGGGGATGAAATCCCAAAACTGCATAATCCTATTATGCAAATTAGAACATATTTAAAGAAGTATTTCATTTGCTTTCAATAGAGTAAAACAATATTCCCATGCGTGACTGCTGTTCCATTCCAAAAACCCTTCTCCAATGGCTTGTGTGTTCATGTGTTTTATACTGGTCTAATATGTTGGATCTTCACTAAAACAGTATTCAGCACCTTGCTAGTAGGTGACTGCAGTAGATCTACCAGTTCATCCTGTGAATCGCCCAGTGACTTGAGACATTTGTGTGACAAATGTCGCAAAAACAGATCTGAAAAAAAATCCATCTTACACAAACAAAAAGTGAGATTGATAAATTTCCAAAGTAGCAGATGGAAAAGACAGGCAAAAAACAGCCCAAACAATAAGACAAGATAAATGACCCCCAATAACTGTTTTCCGAAACACAGAATGCTATGTGTATTTTTTTTTTCTTTAGTGAAAAACCATTACTTGAAGCTGAAAACTTTACTCTCTTGATAAAAAATGACGTGTACTTTAGCAAATTTAATTTCTCACGGTGAGTGTATTTTTTTCCAGATTACATATATAATACTAAGGATTATATAATGCAATAATTTATCATCTGCCTGCTTAATTTTAACTAAAAGTTTAATATTTTTTTCTGGGAAAATGTCAGAACATTGCAGACCAAGTCTAAGAGTTAAGCTTTCCACATTATATTAAGTTCCAAGGTCTCCAAGCATTAAGTAGTACAGTTGCTATAGCAATGTCCCAGATTTAGAATGTAGTAATGCACCTCCTCGTATACAGGACAAGGATAGAAAGCACGGAGATTGTTCTTGTAGACAGCACACTCCATTTTTAATTTTTTACTTTATGTAAAGTATATTGCTTAAGATTATCAGTATGTCGAGTTAAAATGACCTTTGACCTAAAAGATGACCCTTGTGTTTTTACATTTATGGCATTATTCATAATGGGCTAACACGATTGCTGCTATAAACAGATGCTGCCAGATAATGTGGTTTGGAAGACTCCAGATTCCTCTGGTGTCTGGTATCAGGAATATTAAAGGAAACCTGTAACCAGGGACCTCATTTTCACTATAGACAGGTTACAGAAGCCCATTATAGCCAGATTTCTGCCTTCTCTAAGCATATGCATTACAATATATTTATGTGTTATAACTAACCTTGCACCCTGACAGAATCCTCTGTGTATCCCCAGGGGTTGGGCTTTGGTTAGGATGCATTTTAAAAGACAACATGTGACTTGTCTGTGCTGCAGACTGATCAGCTCTTGGCCCCTATCTTTGTGCTCCTGTGCAGCTTCTCCCTCCTGCTCCTTCACAGAGGTCACAGCCTGGTGAGCTGACATCAGTGGGAGAGGGAGGAGCTGTACAGGAGCACAAAGGTGGGGACCAAGAGCTAAGTAGTAGCAGAACATGTCACATGTTGTTTTTTGAAATGCATCCAAACCAAAGCCCAACCCCTGAGACTACACTGAGGATTTTGTCAGGGTGCAAGGTACCGTAAGTTATAACACACAATTATATTATAATGCAAATGTTTAGAGAAAGCAGAAAGGCAGATCTGCACTGCATCTGTAAAGAGCTTCTGTAACCTGTCTTTGGTAAAAATGAAGTCCCTGGGGACAGGTTCCCTTTCTCACAGTGATGGAGCCTTGTGTATGGGAAGTGTACATCTGTTTAGAGCATTATTAGTGCATTATGAAATAGAGGAGTATCTACAAGTTTTCAGGATTCTAAGAAGAAGGCAGCCCTTTATATTTTCATTATAGGACTAGGTATGCTTCAGATGTACCTCATAAAATCTAATATAAACTTCAATGTGATAATCTGAATCTTTATATCTCTAACTGTACTTTAATTGATTTCTGAAAGGTCAAATACAAATAAGACGTTGGAGCAAACATACCTTAGGAGCTGTACATATGATCCACTCTCCAGTCCATACTGTCCTGTCTTTAAAGTCAGTGAGATGATGAAACAAGCTGGGCACACCTTTACAGAGCTGTCATTTCTGGTATGTGTCTTTATACATATATATCATGTTATATAACTATTCCACTACCTGGAGGGGACTGCAAATGGTGTGAACCCTGGGAAATAAAGCCATAAGCCATAAGCCTGTTTTTCTTTATGAAAGTCAGATATCCTTATAAACAACTATAAAGCTAGTATGGGTTTGATCTTTGCATCTGTGTGCAAGAGCCCTTTAGTTGTCAAATATCAACTTCCTCTCCATTATGTTACTTTCAAATAGAGACAACTAGGGACAACCGATTAGCTATGGGTTCATAGTAAGTCCAGGATCACACGCAAGGACTTTGTTCAATATCTTTCACAGTAAGATCACCTGAAATCTGGTGGAATCTGAACATACTTTTCTTGTCCAAAAAGCGAGTCACCTTATGCTGCCAATTTTTACATCCAATGAAGTACCAATGGGAATCGGCAGTAGGACATTCGCCACAGCAAAGTTTTTTTTTTTTATCTCTAGGTATTTGTCCAACAAAAGCTTAATCGATGTTATCTTTATATTACATGCATCAGAAAATAATAATAATAATACCACTATTTGGTAACCAGCTTGTTGGGAATTTGAAGTCACCATGAATAGGCTTGAAGCGTAACTGTAAAGCTATAGTGATTTTTCCAAATTATTATATGTGATTCCCCCTTTGAAAACAAATAGAATGACACCTACTTTGTGCTGCTAGTCCTTTCCTTTCCAACGTTTCTGTGACAAAGTGACAAAAATCTTTCTGACCAGAGGTGAAGTGGGTGGAGACTAATGTCTTTCTGTCTATGCCTTCAGGCTGAGGTCAGTTAGCTTGCCCACAGATCCCATGAAGCCTTAGCATTAAATCCATTTAGTTTCCCACAAGTAAATCCACTGAACACTGTA